>PVIA01004794.1:0-129189 GCA_004024845.1 Tonatia bakeri | reverse complement strand
AACTTTGATCCTATAAACCCCTCCCCCTCTCCCCCGAAATCCCTCTTCTCTCTCCTCTGGTCACTCTCCACCTGTCCTCTAATGCAGTGTCTTTGACTATACCCTGTTTCTTTCTTTGTTTTGTTGTTTAGGTTCCTGTTAAAGGTGAAATCATATGGTATTTATCTTTCACTGCCTGGCTTATTTCGCTTAGCATAATGCTTTCCAGTTGCATCCATGATGTTGCATAACAGCTGTTTTGCAACAATTTTTTCTTTTATGTCCAGTAAAGTTGATGACTAGATGTTTAAATGGCTTGATAAATAATTGTGGATCTTGACTATCTAACATATAAACAGGCCTTCTTCAATTTTCATCTCATTTATAGGTGCATTACTTGGGTCTTTGAGTATCTTGGCCAATTAAAAATAAGGCAATGCATGCTGGTTGGATTCCCAGGGTATCCCCAAAATACCACAGGTACTCTCTAAAGACCAATGTAGCTGAAAATCTGTACTCATAGTGTTAGGAAGAGGTAATTGGGTGTCATAAAGAATCTGTTCTGTTTGTGGCCCTGTGTCAGGTTTTTCCATTTCTCTCTACCTTCCTGTCCTAAAATAAGCACATTAACTTTTGCAAGACTATGGGATTTATAATGGCTATAATGTATTTAGTACTGGCTATGTACATGCCAGGCATAGTGTGAACTACTTCATCCAACCCTGTGAATTGGAAATCATTAACCCTATCTCCTAGATGAAAAATCAGAAACTCAGAAAGACATTGTGATTTACCAAGTTCACACAGTTAGACAGTGCTGAGACAGAATCCATACCAACTCTGTGTAACCCAGAGCTTCTGCCTGTGCTCTTGACCATGGTGTCATGCTTCTCAATTTTTTTTTTATTTTTTATTGTGGTAGGAGTTCGCTTAACCAAATTTTTAAAGAGCACAATACACTATTGTTAATTATAAGCTCAATGTTGAACAGCAGGTCTCTAGAAAGTATTCATCTTGCTTAACTGAGACTTTATGTGCATTGAACACAATTCTCAATCTTCCCCTCCCCCCAACCTCTAGTTACCACTACGCTCTTCTCAAATTCTCCTCTCTGTTGTCTAATGATAGCTTTCAACTTGATTCTAGAACACTCTTTCCAATTCATCTAACCTTTGCTGCAGTACTCCTAGGATAGCCTCATCCTTGCAACATCTTCCTTAAAGAAGGGTTCTTCTGCTGCCCCATCTGGCTTTGTGGTCCTTTCCTCCTATTCCTCAAGGTTAAAAGGAAGCCAAAGTGCTGGAGTTAGAATCCCAGGTCTACCAGTTACCAGCTGAGTGGCTTTAGGCAATTTACTTAAACTCTCTGAGCTTGTTTCCTTAACTGCAAAGTCAGGATCAACTCAGGTAGAGCACTCCAGAAGTAAACTCTGAAATAATAATCTAGGTGAAAATTTAGATTTATTAGGAAGCATTCTTAAGAATACTATTAGCAGAGAGGAGAAGTGAAGCAGGGATAAAAAGGGAATGTGTGGTATCAAGCAGGATCCACAGAGGGAAACCTTGGATCAGACCCATAGGGGAGCTCTGGAGATTGCCAGTCTTACCTCGAAGTCATCTTAATCAGAGTCAAGGGAGCTGGAGTATCTAGACACACCTCAATCATTGGTTCAGGGCTGAGCAAAGCAGACAAACTTCCAAATACTCTGACTCTACATAAACATGGGCAAAGCAGGCTCTGCAGCCTCAGGGCAGTTCTATGTCATAGAAGCAAGGGGACTGACAGTGCACCAGGGGCTGGTCTACATGAAAAAGCTCAAGGGAACAGGGCCAATTTGTGTACACCCTCGATTTCATCTGCCTCAAAAATAATAATTGTTCTTTCTCATGGTGTTATTATGAGCTTATAAGAGTGACTGGCCTATAATAGAGACTATTAACTATATGCTACATCAAACAAATAAAAAAATCTACAACAGTTTTGATGCTGGGAGTCCTCAAAATAGCAAGAAAATTTGAAGGAAACTCTAGATTCAAAATCTAGTCTTTTCTTCTTTGGGGGCCAAGTTTTCAAAATTCTCAGCAGACTAGGAAGGACTCAGCACTTCCAGTACTAAATACAAGGGACAATAAGGATTCTGGGCATAGTATCATGAAGCCCTAGAGAACCAATTGCTCACTTACTGGCTCTGCTTGAACATAATTTATTGAGTTAAGCTAAGGAAGTAAACACAAGGGTTCCAAGCTCTCAAAACAATATGAATATCTCTACCAAGGCTGAGAAAAAGACCCTGAGTGGCTACATAGAAGCTGAAAGAAGAGTCTTCTCACACTGGACCACATCAATGAAGTCCAAGGCAGCAGAACTTGCCCAAGGAGCCTGACCTCCACCTGTTCCCCCAGCACAGCCTTTCCCTGCCCTCCTACTTTGTCCTAAAGCCCAGTCCTAATGCTACACTTGCAGCAACTCATCCCTACTCCCTCCATGCCCAGTTATGAGACACCATCTTTCCCTCCTTGAAGTGGTCTTGGTATTTGGGGAAAAAAATTATTAAATGTGTCCCATTTCCCTGCAGTTATAGTAGAACTTGTCTCCACCTACCTGCAATTATCATTCCTTGTAGACAGTTCTTCTTAAAGACAAGGGCTATGTCTTATTCATCCTTCTACACCAGAAGTTTTCAACCAGTGTGCCATGAGAATTTTTAAAACACACAATATCTGACTATTTAGTCAGAGGCACCAACCTCTTTTCCTTTACATGGTCAAATAAAAAAACAACAACAGCCAACACAACAGTCATCCAGTATGAATGAATCAATATTACATCTATTTTTGCCCTGTCTGGGTGACTAGGTTGGAGCATCATCCTATGCACCAAAAGGCTGTGGGTTCAATTTCTAGTCAGGGCATATACCTACATTGCAGTTTCATTCTCCAGTTAGGGAGCATATAGGACACAAGTGTATGGATTGATGTTTTTCAAACTGATATTTATTTATCTTGCTCTGTCTCTACCTGTCTTTCTCTCCAAAAACATCAAATAAAACATATCTTCAGATGAGGATTAAAAAAATTATACCCCTAGAACCCTGAAATACCAATCCATAAGAACCTATGCACCCCAATGTTCATAGCAGCACAATTTACAACAGCCAAGAGCTGGAAACAACCTAAGTGCCCATCAGCAAATGAGTGGATCAAAAAACTAAGGTACATTTACACGATGGAATATTATGCAACGAAAGAAGGAAGGAGCTCCTACAATTTGCTATAGCATGGATGGAACTGGAGAGCATTATGCTAAGTGAAATAAGCCAGGCAGTGAAAGATAAATACCATATGATCTCACCTTTAAGTGGAACCTAATCAACAAAACAAACTAACAAGCAAAACATAATCAGAGACATTGAAATTAAGAACAATGTGACAATGACCAGAGGGGAGGTGGAAGGGGATAATGGGGGAGAAAGAGGGGATGGTTTTCAGGAACTATAAAGGACACATGAACAAAACCAAGGTGGGGGTGGAATCAGATGAGGGAGGTGGGGATGGCTGGGGTGAGGGGGAGTGGTGGGGGGGAATGCAGACAACTGTATTTGAACAACAATAAAATTTTAAAAATTATACCTTTATTTTTGTCAGATCAGCAAAAAATATAACATTTTTTGGTGTGCTGCAGAATTTTAGTAATTAGTTTATGTGTGTCATGAAATGAAAAAGGTTGAAAATCACTATTCTATTCCATCACATATCTAGCATTATAGGAAACCAAATGATTTTCTCTCCTAGAAAAGCTTCTAGTTGAAGAAATTTCCTGAAAGTAAGGTCTTATTGTGAAAGGCAGATAGTTTACCCTTTGATCTATGTCTGTTGTCCTGGACTCAATCTTACTCAAAACCCAAGAATGGCTGCCCCAAAAGGGTGAGCCACTAGCTCTGTGGAGCAATTTGAACAAGGGGACCTATCTCCCCCTCTTTTCAGGATACCACCCAAACTGCCAAAAATTCCCAGAGAAACAGGTTAAGGCATTAAAAGAGATCACAGCTGTAATTCCATGTTTCCTAGTTCCCAAAGATGAAGCCACACCCAACTGGTGATCCCCAATATAATTTTAGAAAGCCTATAGGTAATTATTTTTTTCATCTGAGTAAAGTCTTACTTATTTTAGTGTACGTTAGAACAGCCAGGTGTATGTGTGTGTAAGTCACCTTCATCTAAAGTTAAAATGCATACCTTTCAAATTTATAATTTCAGAAATATTAAGACAAATTTATATAAGAAAAGGTTAATTAAAACATATTGAATAACTTGTAAAGGGGGCATGGTGATGACTAAAGACTGAGAAACACTGATTTAGTGAGTCTTACAACAGCATTACAAACAGAAAACCTAGGGCAGATTCTATGGCAAACATAGAAAGCCATGTTACTGAGCAAGTCATTCACATAACTTGTCTGGGTTCCAGTTTTCTCTTCATTGAAATAAAGCTTTGATATTCTGTGCTTCCAGATCCCTGAGAAATGCAAATCCTGTCTGGTTGGTGGCACTTGCCCCTTATCACCAATTTAATTGCAGTGAAAAGGAGTTGATCAGTTTTATTCGAGTTGAGTCCTGGGAAATTCCAACAAAAGCCAGATTACTTTGAAGGCGGAAAACTGAAAACATGAAAAAATTTAGGGCCCAACTGGGAAGAGGAGGAAGACAGAGAAAATAAAATAAGACCAAAGTCCCAGGTAGAAATAAAAGTGGGAAGCAGGTATAAAAGATGAGAGTGGGGTGAGTTCAGGGGACTTTCATCCAGTTTACAGTTTGACTGAAAGCACCAGAACTGTGAGACACTCTATTTTTGTTGATGGCAAACATGATCCTCTAAGCAAGGAAGACAAATCTGAATGATATTTAAAATTTCAGATAAACGTCTAAAGTCTTTGCATAGGAAATAAAAATAGAAGTTTTCCTGGGAATATAAATTTGTATTTCTTTTTAAAAATATATTTTTATTGAATTTATTGGAGTTACATTGGTTAATTACATAGGCTTCAAGTATACAATTCTATAATACATCATCTGTATAGTGTATTGTATGTGGACCACCCATAGTCTGGTCTCAATTCCACCACCATTTATCTTCACTTTACCCTCTTCTACCTGCCTCCACCATCCCCCCACTTCCTTCTGATGATCACCACACTGATGTCTGGTCTATGAGGGTTTTGGTTTTGTTTTGCTTTGTTTTGTTTAAGCCCTTCACCTTTTTCACCCAGCCCCCTAACCCTACCCATTCCAACAGCTGTCAGTCTCTTCTCTGTATCTATAAGTCATTTTCTATTTTGTTTGTTTGTTTGTCTGTTCATTAGATTCCATATATAAGTGAAATCATATGGTATTTATCTTTCTCTGACTGGCTAACTTCATTTAGTATAATACCCTCTAGGTCCATCCATGCTGTTGTGAAAGGCAAGATTTCCTTCTTTTTTATGGCTTTGTAAATGTACCACCGCTTTTTTTATACACTTATCTACTGATGGGCACTTGGGTTGCTTCCAAATCTTGACTATTGTAAATAGCATTGCAATGAACATAGGGGATTCAAAAGCAGAACTCCAGACCATAAAAATTCCCGGAATAAAATATAGGCAGTAAAATCTTGGACATTTCTTGTAGCAATATTCTTTCTAATATATCTCCTCATGCAAGGGAAACAAAAGAAAAACAAGTGGCACTACATCAAACTAAAAAGTTTTTGCATAGCAAAGGAAACTATCAACAAAATGAAAAGACAACCCACTGAATGGGGGAATATATTTTCCAAAGATAAATCTGATAAGGGGTTAACATCCAAAATTGATAAAGAATGTATAAAACTCAATACCAAAAGAACAAACAATACAATATGAGCAAAGAACCCAAATAGACACTACTCCAAGGAGGACATACAGATGGCCAACAAACATATCAAAAGATGCTCAATGTCACTAATCATCATAAAAATGTAAATTAAAATCACAATGAGCTATCACCTCACACCTGTCAGAATGGCTATCATCAATAAATCAACAAACAACCAGTGCTGGAGAACATGTGGAGAAAAGGGAACTCTTATGCACTGTTGGTGGGAATGCAGACTGGTGCAGCCACTGTGGAAAACTGTA
Source organism: Tonatia bakeri (assembly GCA_004024845.1). NCBI lineage: Eukaryota > Metazoa > Chordata > Mammalia > Chiroptera > Phyllostomidae > Tonatia > Tonatia bakeri. Next base: position 123,056 of record PVIA01004794.1, on the reverse strand, counting down.
TGGACTTTCCTCAAAAAATTAAAAATGCAATTGCCTTATGACCCAGCAATTCTACTGCTGAAAATATATCTCCAGAAATCTGAAACACCGATTCAAAAGAATAAATTTGTATTTCTGAAATTATATTACAGTGAATCTACATTAACAGTTCATGTAAACTAGGATGTACTTCTGTATATTTCAGCCTTAGAAACTTACTGAACTGAGCTTAAATTTCAATGAGAAGGTCTTGATGGTGTCTGTGACACTGAGTCTCAGCATGTTGTGGCTGGTACACCCAGACTGGCTTCTGCCAGCTCTAAGGCAGACCTGTGCTGAAGTCCCAGTGCTTCAGACTAAAAGTCAAACTCTCTATCCAGAGCCCACCACCACCATCTTCCCTCCACTCCACCCCAACTCCCACCCCCCCATCAGACCCCAACCAACCTGCACTCCCATCACACCATCAATGACCCCACCACTACCTAACCTCCCACACCCACCTGCCCTCCCTTGCTATCTCCACTGGACCTCAAGCCTCCACTAGAATATCCCCTGCACTGAGTCACATAGCCAAGGCTATGGTCAACCCATTTTATGAAATGAATGGACTCAGGACAGAATGAACTCAAGGCTTCCATCTCACCAACATCACTCAGATCATCTGGCTCAGGGACCAGAAAAGTGCTTGAAAAATTAGAAGAAATAATGACTCCTCCAATGTAAAATCAGGTTCCATTGGAAGAGAAAACAAACGTACACAAACAAATAAACACTATATTAATTTATAGCCACAGTCTAGTTTTTTTCCAGAAAAGGATTAAATCTAGTAAAATACCAGTGACTGGTCCCTGTCAACTGGCAATCACTTCAAAGAAGCAGTAATAATGTTCTGAAAGACTAGCTGAAATTACAGCTATCAAGCTTGTATATTAAAGACACCCTTTCTGTTCACTTTTGATGTACAAGTTTCTCAAGAAAATGCCATCTACTACAAATCACAGAACAGCAGATCTCCATGATTTCCCCAAAGAGACAGGGCAGGTGTTAATCTTTAAGCAAATATCATGCTGAACCTGAAAAATTCCTATTACTTCTTGGATTTACACAGTGTTTCCCTAAGCTCTGGGGACCAGAGAAAGGAAATTTAGGTTAACAAACAACAGTGAGAAGTATTTCTCAAGGGGCTCACTGCTGGAAGCTCTATTTCAGAGAAATGTGATTAGCCGTTCATTGAACTAATTGTGGCAATTAAGGACAGAGGGAACTACTGCATGTGGAAGACAGCAATGCATTGTCTTAAGCACCTGTATTAAACACCTTTGTGCCACTATTATGATGCAAAGACTTGGTCTGTGCCCTTAGCTTGCTTACTGTCTAACATATAAGACAAACAGTGTTTGTGCCCATTAAATGCATGTGGGAGGGACATATTAACAAACACATGAACACATAATACTTAAGAGCAGATGTTAATGGTTCAAGTGGATTTGAGGCTACTTTCCTGTGCATCCCTATGAAGACAGAAAAGATGTTTTTGAAATAAGGGAGGATGAGTTACAGGGGGAAAAAACAAAAAAGGACTCCTAAAGTCAAGAAAAGGGAAGGAGGAGATGACAGAGATGGCAAACAGGAAGCAATGAATATGAGCTTGTCCCTATAAGCAGTTACTTGGTTCTCTTCTTACATAGTTTTATGTTCCAAATTCTGTTTGTCCTATTCCATATATTTTTGCTGAATCTTTTTGTTTAAAAAAATAGTTATACTCCCTACATCATGTAAAAAGTAACAAATCATAGTAACTGAACTGTAAGCTGAATGAATCACAAGATAACCCTGTTTACTATTTGTCTTGAAGAACATGTGCTGGATGGAGCCTCTCACCATCCTTGAAGCTGTATATATCTTGAGCTTCAGGATTTTGTACTGATTCAGAATGCCTTAGGTACTATTTCAAAAATGTCTCTTTATTTGCTACTTCTAATTTACCAATTAAATATGCTCTGCAAAACCTTCTAATCTAACAATCTCACTCTTGGATGTATAGCCAAAGAAATTGAAATTAGTATCTTGAAGAGATGTCTATACACCCATGTTTGTTGCAGTATTTTTTACAAAAAGCCAAGACATGGAAATAACCTAAATGTCCTTTGATGCAAGAAAGGATCATAAATATATGAGATATATACATTCATATGTGAGATAAACATATATATATCATATATATGAGATAAACATATATATGTTTATGGAAGAATGGGATATATATAATGGAATATTATTTTGCCATAAAAAAATAAGTCCTGCCATTTGTGACAACATGGATAGACTTTGAAGGCATTACACTAAGTGACAGAAGTCAGACAGAGATAAATGTTTCATAGTATCACTTATATATGGAATCTTAAAATTTAAAAAAGCATTTCACAGAAACAGAAAATAGAGTAGTGGTTGTTAAGGGCTTGGAGGAGGAGGAAATGTGGTGATATAGTTCAAAGGGTACAAATTTTCAGTTATAAGAAGAATAAGTTCTGAAGATCTAACGTACAGCATGGTGATTATAGTTATTAACACGGTGTTGAATACTTGAAAGTTGCTGAGAGAAGTTCTTAAGCATCTCACCACACCCACACACAAGGTGATGCATGTGTTAATTATCTTGGCCTCAGTAACCACTCCAAAATGTCAAGGCATCACAGTGTATACTTTAAATATCTACAATTACATTTGTCAATTAATCCTCAAAAAGGTTTTAAAAATTAACACAGTTCCTTCAACATTACCATTCCCTTAGAAATAGCATAGCTAATTAAAATGCAAGGTGCCAGACTTCCAGCCAAGATGGAGGCATAGGTAGATACACTTGCCTCCTCACACAACCAAAAGAAGGACAACAACAAATTGAAAAACAAAAAAACAACCAGAACTGACAGAAAATTGAACTGTATGGAAGTCGGACAACCAAGGAGTTAAAGAAGAAACATTCATCCAGATCAGTAGGAGAAGCAGAGATGGGCAGCCTGGGTGGAGAGGACTTGCAGCAAGGCAGCAACTGGAGGACCAGGACAGGCAAGGCAGCAGCTTACACTGGGTGAGGCAGTGGCTGGTGGAGCAGGTGATCTTGCACTTGTGTGCAGATAAACTGGGAGAAACAACTGGGGAGTGAAACAGACCACGCAACCCAGGGTTCCAACATAGAACAAGAAATCCTCAAAACCTCTGACTGAAAATACCTGTGGTGGTTGTGGCAGGAGAAACTCCCAGCCTCACAGGAGAGTTCATTGGAGAGACCCACAAGGTCCTATAATCTACAAAAACCCACCTATCTGGGAATCAACACCAGAAGATCCCAATTTGCTTGTGGGTAGTGGAGGAAATTACTGAAAGCCAGCCAAGAGTCCAGCAACTGGCATTGTTCCCTCTTGGACCCCTCCCTCACAAACTGTACAACAATGCAGTGACCTGGGTTGCCCTGCCCTGGCAAATACCTAAGGCTCTACCCCTTACTACGTAACAGGCACACCCAGACAAAAAAAAAAAAATGGTCCAAATGAAAGAACAGATCAAAGCTCCAGAAAAAATACAACTAAGTGATGAAGAGATAGCCAACCTATCAGATGCACAGTTCAAAACACTAGTAATCTTGATGCTCACAGAATTGGTTGTGTATGGTCCAAAAATAGAGGAAAGAGTGAAGGCTATGAAAAGTGAATTAAAGGAAAATGCACAGGGAACCAACAGTGACAGGAAGGAAACAGAGACTCAAATCAACAGTTTGGAACAGGAGGAAGAAATAAACATTTAACCAGAATAGAATGAAGAAATGAGAATTCAAAAAAATGGCCCTGGCTGGTGTAGCTCAGCAGATTGAGCATGGGCTGTGAACCAAAGGGTCGCCAGTTTGATTCCCAGTCAGGGCACATACCTGGGTTGCAGGCCAGGTCCCCAATGGGGGCCACATGAGAGGAAACAACACATTGTCGTTCCTCTTCCTCTCTTTCTCCCTCCCTTCCCCTCTCTCTAAAAATAAACAAAATCATGAAAAACAAGAATTAAAAAAAATGAGCAGAGGCTTAGAACCTCTGGGACAACTTTAAACATTCCAACTATTCAGATTCCAGCATCTGAATCATAGGTGTGCCAGAAGGAGAAGAGGAAAAGCAAGAAATTGAAAATTTATTTGAAAAAAATGATGAAGAACTTCCCCAATCTGGCAAAGGAAATAGACTTCCAGGAAGTCCAATAGGCTCAGAGAGTCTGAAAGAAGTTGGACCCAAGGAAGCACACACCAAGGCACATCATAAATCACATTAGCCAAGATTAAAGATAAGGAGAGAATCTTAAAAGCAGCAAGAGCAAAGGAGACAGTTACCTACAAAGGAGTTCCCATGAGACTATTAGCTGATTTCTCAAAAGAAACTTTGTAGTAAAGAAGGGGTTAGAAAGTAGTATTTAAAGTCATGAAAGGCAAGGATCTACATTTAAGATTACTCTATACAGCAAAGCTATCATTTAGAATGGAAGGGCAGATAAAGTGCTTCCCAGATAAGGCCAACCAAATTAAAGGAGTTCATCATCACCAAGTTCTTATATGAAACATTAAAGGGACTTATCTAAGAAAAAGAAGATCAAAAATATGAACAGTAAAATGACAACAAACTTATAACTATCAACAACTGAACCTAAAAAACAAAAACAAACTAAGCAAACAACTAGAACAGGAACAGATTCACGAAAATAGAGATCACAGGAAGGGTTATCAGAAGGAAGGGGGAGGAGGAAGAATGGGGGGGAAAGGTACAGGGAATAAGAAGCATAAATGGTAGGTACAAAAGAGACAGGGGGAGATTAAGAAAAGTATAGGAAATGGAGAAGCCAAAGAACTTATAAGTACAACCCATGGACATGAACTAAGAGGGGAGGGGAAAGATGGGTGGGAAGGGGGTGCAGAGCATAGGAGAATAAAGGGGGAAACGGGACAATTGTAATAGCATAATCAATAAAAATATATTTAAAAATAAAATACAAGCTGTCAGTTAAATTTGAACTTCAGATAAACAACTAATTTTTAAATGTGTGTCCCAAATACTGCAAGAAACAGAGTCTAGTTTCTTATTTGTTTGTTTTTGACTCTTTTTACTCCATTTTGTTTTCTTTTTGCTGAATCTGGAAAACCCCCATAAAAGACAAACTTTACTTTGCCCATCATGATAAACTACATTGTGTGCTAAGTGGCTTAGGCAGGGTTGGGACAGAAGTTTGAAGAGGTGGAAACCTGGGGCAAAGAATAAGTGTTTCTGAAAATCAGTTGAGAGAAAAACTTATGAACCTATGGATATGAGTATTTGCCATATTCACAACCCTCTTCCACTCTTGGACAGGAATTCTGAATATCTATTTCACTTTCTTCACTTTAATGATACTTAGTTGAAGAGATGTTTAAGGACAGACAGATCTTGGAGAATTGGGGATTTGGCTATAAATGAGATCAGAAAGTGTTGAGATTTTCCTTGGAAGAGAAGAGAAAGAATAGAAGAGGGAGGAAAGAGGGTAGAGGTAGCAAAGAAAAGAGTACCAATGACTAGCTTTTAGAACTCTTTCTTTTGCAATTTTGAGTGGGTGAGGAAGAGGCCTACATTTTGGTGGAGAAGCTATTTCCCAAACGAATGACACTGAAAGTGCAAGCCACAGGGAGAGGAGGACATTAAGGTGTTTAGGAGAGTATGAGGATGCATCTTCCAGCAGTAGGGTTGTGGCAGGCAGCAGCAGAGACTGGAGGGTTCTGAACTACGTCTAGTCAAGGATGTTTCTTTGAAAGTGACACCAGGGAGACAGGACCATCAGGGCTCTACTTACACATCAGGGTTATACACAGATGCACACCATGGACTGGCAGAAAGCTGGACACGGGGTTGAAAATAGGTCCCTATTCTTCCCTGCCCTACAAACCACACATGTCCTTGCATGTCTCCTAAAGTTCGCAGGTTTGTCATATGTTTAAGACCCCATCAAAAGGAGAAACACATTCTACTCCAGGAGAAAAAAAGTAGTCCTTTTTAAAACTCACTTAGGATAAAATACCAATGATAAAGGAAAGAATATGTTACTTGAACAACACTGCTCTTTCTGAGTTCCTCTATTTTCTCTCCTCCATCCCCATATCATCAAGCAGGCCAGATTTAGGACAAAGGGATTTCACCTCCCTTTGTCCCACTTGGGCTTCAAGTTCACTAATCGACCTAATTAAGCTGGTATAGACAAATGTTTTAAAAATGCACCACTAATAATCGGCTCTTCTTATTCCTTTTTACCTCACAGCTACCCATTCTTTTAATCTGTTTATGATTGATATATGTGCCCTAGCATCAGCATTCAGTTCTAACTTACCAATATTAATAAAAATTGCATAAAATGGCAAAGGCATTTCTGAGGAAACCCCCTCTTTAGACTAGACTTTTACAGCATGCAGCTAGCTCTATGCTAAGTGAAATAAGTTAGACAGAGAAAAACAAATACCATATTATTTCAGTTCTATGCAGAATCTAAACAAAAAAATAAATGAACAAATGGAACAGAAACAGACACATAGGCGCAGAGAATAGACTGAAGGTTGCCAGAGGGTTGGCAGCTTGGGAAGCTGGGTGAAAAAGGTGAAGGGACTAAGAAGTACAACTGGTAGTTACAAAATAGTCATCAGGGTATTAAGTACAGCATAGGAATACAATCAGTAATATATTAATAACTAAACGGGGTGCTAGGTGGGTACTTGAAATATTAGGAGGGATACTTTGTAAATTATATAATTGTCTAACTACTATGCTATGCACCTAAAAATTAAAGAATAAAATTAATGGAAAAAAAGAAATGAAACTAAAGGAGAGAAGGGAGTGGAATTGCTTGCCGAGTACTGAGGGAGCTATACAGGCTTTGGTATGAAGACACTTCTCATGCAGTTTACAGCTTCCCTGCACCAGCTAATTGACCATAAATCAATAGCAGAATAAAGAGATCAGGTGAAAGGAGAACAAAAGCAATGTGTCACACCTCTTTGTTTTGATACCCAAGCACTCCAGATGACCAAATTCAGTATAATTTAATGGAAGAAAAGTAGAAGTTCTTTTGAAATTAAGGTCAATTCTTTTTTCAAAATCAGATCAGATCACTTACAGATTTTAAAAATAATGTAGTCCTGCCCAGGTGGTTTGGTTGATTGGAGTGTTGTTCCATACACCAAAAGGTTGCAGGTTCAATTCCTCATCAGGGTACATATCTAGGTTGCAGGTTCAATCCCTGGTCAGGGTGTATATGAGAGGCAACCAATCAACGTTCCTCTCATGCTGATGTTTTTTTCTCTCTCTCTCTGAAATCAATAAACATATCCTAGGGTAAGGATAGATCAATAAATGAACAAATATAATATTTTGGTAGGTGCTGTCTATATTCACTGGTACATTAATCTATTTTTTAACACATTGCATTCTGTAGTTTGACAAGAAAAAGTCAGCTTGAGAGCTAGAAGGAGCTGGGAAAATGCAAAAACAAACAATTAATGAGTACAAGTTTGATATAATTAGATATATGTAAATACTAACTTTGACACAAGTAAAGCTTCTTATATTTTGAGGCAGAAAGTTCATTCTTTTAAATATCTGTGATTTTTCTTAATTTAAAACCATTTCCCTTTCATATTGACCTCCTACAGGTAAAGTCCAATCCCTCAGCCAGGCACATTTTATACACTGTGTGCTCCAAAGTATAAGAAATGACAGGAATAGAGAAATGAACAAAAAAAAAAAAAACAGAAATGAGGACAGTAGTGAAAAAACTAGTCTACAAATGAGACAGAAAGAGCCAGGAAGGAGATAAAAGGTTGGTCACTGAGTAAAAAGAGTGATCATTATAGTCCTGGCAAAAATAGGAACAAGAGGTAAGGTTTTCAGATGCGAAGTTGAAAGTGAATTATAAACAGCCAAGTAGGTATTATTAAATCCTGATTATCCTCAGGAGAGAACACTGTACTCCTGTCTATAAACCCAGTGCCCAGGATCACGGGAGAAGCACTAATCTCTAGGAGAAACTTTAGCTCCAGGGTGAACTGTAGGGTCTTTTTCTGTCCGATTCCTAATTCTTGGCCTTCTCAGAGAGCCAGTGGCTTTACTAAGCTTTCTTTGTGTGACCTGGCATAGTTTAGGGAACATAATCAAGGCGTGTGCTCATCAGATTATAGCCACACTGTTGGCACTAACGCTGCTTCATGATCAAGGAGACGATAAGCATTAGAAGCCATTCCAGACAGGTGATCCAGATGGTCAGCCTGCAAAGCCGCCATCTACCTGACTGGGTATCCAAGCCTGTCCCTGTACTTCTGTTGACAAGTTGTGCCCCTCCTTGGAAAAATCACTCCTCTCCAACCAGAAGCTCCCGAAATGGCAAGGCCCATCCTCTGCTTCTGGCCTGGCCTGGCCTTACAGTGCCCTAGGAACTCTCTAGGCTACCTTTTCCCTGAAAATGTATATGCTTTATACCTCACTCCCCTAACAAGTGAGCAACTGTGAACATAGAGAAGGACTTGAATGGGTCAGGTGCTGTTACCTAGCCAGGGCTGTGTGTGCATTCTAAAACCCATTCTGAGTTCTCACCCTATTAGTTGCTGGGGGTTTGTGGAGCATTCACTGGCATTCCAAAGCCCACCCCATGAATGAATGACAATCCCACTTGTGAGAGCAGACTTGTGTCTGGGGATGTTCCTCAGAGGCTCCAAGAGGCAAAAAATCTCCTTGGAAAGCAGCAGCAATTCCATGTGAATTCAATGTTACCATATAATTGATCGATTTCATTCCAGGATCTTTGCAAGAAACCCAGCTGGCTTAAAGGGGCAGTGCTTTGGGCCACTTCTAGGAAAGCTCATGCCCTTCATGTAGGGATAGGAGTGTGAAGTCTTCCCCTCTGTCCAAGAATCCCTCCGACATGTACTAGTAATCAGGATCTAAGACCTTCACTCTTTGCTTCTTCCATCCAGCCATCCAAGAAGCCTAGGATGGTGTGGGCAGCCTGCTAGTTCTTGGGGCAGAGCTCAACAAACTCAACAAGGCTGCTGCCCTCATGGGATTTATGTTCTAGGGGCAGAAGGGGTAACTATAGAGTTTAAGGATATGAACAAGGGAGTATGATGGAAAAGAAAATGAGACAAGGGGTGACCACTCTCGAAGGGGTGCTCAAGGAAGGCCTCTCTAAGAAAGTAACATTTTAGCTGAGACCAAAAGGAAGAATGCAGGCTGTAAAATGACAACAAACTCATAACTGTCAACAACTGAACCTACAAAAAGGGAAAACAAAAACTAAGCAAACAACTAGAACAGGAACAGAATTATAGAAATGGAGATCACAGGGAGGGTTTTCAGTGGGGAGGGGGGGAGGAATGGGGGGTAAGTTACAGGGAATAAGAAGCATAATTGGTAAGCATAAAATAGATGGGGAGAGGTCAAGAATGGTATAGGAAGCAGAGAATTCAAAGAACTTATATGTACAACCCATGGACATTGAACTAAGGAGGGGAATGCTGTAAGGTTGGGGGTTGCAGGGAAGAGGGGGAAAATTGGGAAAACTGTAATAGTATAATAAAAAATATATACTTTAAAGTAGTCAGCATAAGAGCTAATACTTTCTTTCCACTGTTCTAGGTCATGCTGAACCGTAATTCCCCAAATGTGCCTCATCTTTCTTTTGTATTGACCATGACAACTATATGGATTGTCTGTCCTTGACTGTCAGATAGACTCTGGTTCACCCTCAATAATTTAGTTCACACATCATCCCCTCTATGGAACCTTCACTGTGATTCTTTGCTCCCAAGTGAAGACTGTTAATGCTTGATGTCTCCATAAAATTTTATGACCATCATAGGAGATAACTTCCACAATGCACTGAGATTTTTGGTTGGCATTCCCATTTCCTGGTTAGAATTTGGACTCTGCAGGAGTACAAACATGAACCATTTTAACCTGTAATCTAGAATTCAGCAGCATGTTGTTAAAAGCTCTCCAGTTACCAGTACCAACAAATATGGCCAGGATCAATGGTTTCCCACAGATGGCCAGCCACTCTGCTGGTGACATGTTGGAGACCACCTAGCAGTAATTGCTTTGACTTTATTCCTACTTAATAGCTCTTGCTGTCAGATCAAGGCCTGCATTGTAGTGCCCACTAGTTGAGAATCTGGCTTGTGTAAAACAAAAATACATTTCCCTCCCTCTCTGCCCCTTTCCAGGAGTCTCCGCCGCCTCTTCGTCCCCATTAAGAAGACCTGGTCAAAGAATGTCTTGCTTCCATTTAGCATTTATTTCACCATGCCTTGTAGGATTTCACCATAATTTCAAGGGAGGCTGTATTGTGTGGTCATTAACAGCATAAACCCTGGAGTCAGCATCAAAGGGTGGGTACTCAGGGATGGCTTGCTGGCTCTGACATCTCTCTGTGCTTTTGTTTCTTCATTTAAAAAGTGGTTATAATAAGCCTCTACCTCATAAAGCTATTGTGAGAATTAGATGGGCTAACGTATGTAAAGTGCTTAGGACACCGCCTGGCATATGTGTTCAACAGAAGATATTCATCATCAATTATCATGATCATTTAATCAAAAGTCTCTGCAGGAATCCCATGATCAATACCAAGCAGTCGGCCCTCCCTTGGGACTCAGCCCAGAAGAAGGGTGACAGAATGTTAGCAGCACAAGAAGAAGGAAAAAACGCAGCAGTGAGAAATAACTGAGGATGGAGACTATGTTATCTCACCTGGGGAAAGGGTTTTAGGAAGGAGATCTCTTCAACACCCTTTGTATATTTCTTCATTGAACTCAATTCTCCTAAGCAAATACTTTCCTAAGTTTCTATTTGCAAGTTGCTTAGGAGGGCATAAAACAACACAAGACTTAGTCCCTGCCCACAAGAAACTTGAGAGTAAATTGATCCAGAGCACATATATAAATATGTGTGTATATATTTATATGTAATATGAATATATGTGAAATAATTTAATATAAATTATATATTTAATAGTTTTAATAAAATAATCATAATAGGTTTAAATTTTCACAATTGTATAATACATAGCAACAAAAAATAAAATATAATTAACCAAAAATTAGCAAAGAATATATATGTACAGTTAATTTTAGGAGAAAACCCAAGTGGCTGATAAACAGTGAGATATTTTATTTTTTAAATTAGCAAAATTTTCCAAGTGAGAAGTATTGTTAGTGATGGCAAGGTGATATAATAATATAGTGACTAATATTTACTGTGTGATTACTCTGTGCCAGAATGTTTCATATATTTTACCTTTTTATTTTTCCCTAAACTCTTTAAATACACCACTACTTCATTTCACAGATGAAGAAACAGAGGTACAGAGCATACATACACAAGACACATTTAGTGTGATGGTGAATTTTATTTGCAAACTTGGCTGGACCACAATTCCTAGATATGTGGTCAAACCTTACTTTGGGTGTTTCTGTAAGGGTATGAGATTAACATTTAAATTGGTGGTCCTGGAGTGGAGCAGATTATACTCCATAATGGGGGTGGGCCTCATCTAATCAGTAGAAGGCCTTAATAGAACAAAGACTGACCTCCCCCAAACAAAAGGAAATTCTGCCAGCAAATGGCCTTTAGACTTGAACTGCAGCTCTTCCCTCAGCCTACAGCTGCCAGCCTTCCCTAACAAACTTTGGTCTCACCAAGCCTCTACCCTTGTGTGAACAAATTTCTTAAATCTTCTTTCCTACTGTCTCACTCTTTCTACACACACACACACACACACACACACACACACACATACACACACACACACAGTTGGTTCTGTTTCTCTGGAGAACCCTGAGTACTACACTTAGCAATGCTGGAGCCAGTTTCAAATGCATTTTTTTTTTTTTTTACTTTCATGCTTCACCATTAGCCTTTCCAGCTTCCCTACAAATACTCTGTTGACACAAAAAATTCATGAAACCTTTTAATAAAGCAATCTGCCTATACACATTAAGAGCCATTTAAAAGTTCATACATTATAGGGGAGTCTTCTAAGTTAACAGTCACATTCAGACAAAGGTTTATGTACACAGCACTCTTCTAAGAGTAAAAAAAACTTAAATCAATTTGAACGTCCAACAGGGAAAGCATTCAGTAAATTAAGATACATACATAACAGTAAATATCAGGCATTTATTAAACTATATTTCCAAAGAAAAGTGCCACAGGGAATTACTCAGAGAATAATATTAATTTTTAAAAACAAGTTAAAGCACTATATATATATACATATATATATATATATATATATACACACACACACACATATATGCTATCATCTGAATTACATTAAAAATTAATGTGTATTCATAGATATCAAAGGAAAAACTGGTGGTGGTTATAGAAAAAATATCTGGGTGGTAACATTCACTCATTGTCTTCTTTATAATTTTACATATTCTCCAAGAACTTTATAAAAACTAATGTTTAGGGGTCATTTTTTGTTGTTTGGGGATCAAGAAAGGTGGCAATGAGAACCACAGGCTTTCACGAGAGAAATGTGTGATACATTTTACAATACTACCAGACATTTATGCGAATTCCAATTCCCTTTAATGACTATTCAACTATGTAGTTTCTGAGTTATATTTTTAGTGGCTCATCTAAAACCTACAAAATGCATCATTACTTCCGCACTAACAAAACTTTTGTGAGACAGAGAAAGTTTACTCTTATATAGCTCTGTCCCTCACCTCCCTCTAGTGCTGCTGTTGTTACACGTCACACCTATGCATGTCACAATTCCAACAACACAGTTTTATAAGTATTTACGTAATTTTATGTCTTTTAAAGAAGCTGAGAGAAAAGGACAATATGTATTTATAGAGTTTGTTATATAACCTTATTATTTGCCATTTCTGGTTATCTTCATTTCTTCCTGGGTATTTCATTACCATCTGATGTCATTCTCTTCACTCCAAAACAGCTTAGTTCCCACCGTCCCTGAGCTATTATTTTCAAATATCAATACATTATATTTCTATACATTATGGGCTAAACAATACATATGTATATGTAGTTTATGCAATTGCCTTTTAAATCAGTTAAGAGAAAAAAGAAGAAATATTCAACTATACATCATCTTTTACAACGATGTTCACTTGTGTTCTTTGCTTATTTGTATAAATTTGAATCTGAATCTCATATCAGCTGCTTTCAGCCTAGAGAACTTCCTTTAGTATTTCTCCTACTATGGATCTGCTAGAAGTAAATCCCTCAGTTTTATTTTTCTGGGAATGTTTTTGTTCAACCTTCACTTTTGAAAAGTCGCTTCACTAGTTGTAGGATTATTGGCTGATGGCTGTTTTCTTTCAGCCCCTTAACAGTGCCTTCCCAGTGCTTTCCCAGCTGCGTCCCTTCTGGTAAGTCACTTGTTGATCTTCCTGCAGTTATTTGGTCAGTAATGAGTCTTCTTTATTCTACTTTCTAAATTTTCATTGTTGACCTTGGCTTTCAAATTTGACTATGATGTGTCTGGCTGTGGACTTCTTTGCACTTACCATACCTGAAGGTCTCTGATTTTCTTAGGTGCGTATATTCATGTTTTTCATCAGAGCTGAAAAGTTTTCAGCCATTATTTCTTTGACTACTTTATTTGTTTTTCCTTCCTTTTGCTCTGAGACTCTCATTGCACATATGCTGTTGAGCTTAATGATGTCCCACATTTTCCTGAGGCTCCATTCATTTTCCTTCATTCTTTTTATTCTCCATTCCTCAGATTGCACAATCACTATCAACTTATCCACAAGTTGCTAATTCCTTCTTCTGGCAGCTCAAATCAACACTTGAGACTTTCACCCCAGATGGAGGCATAAGAAAATACACTGTGCCTCTTCACACAACCAAAAGAAGGACAACAACAAATTTAAAAACAAAAAAACAACCAGAACTGAGAAAATCAAATGGTATGGAAATCTGACAACCAAAGAGTTAAAGAAGAAACATTCATCCAGACCAGTAAGAGGGGTGGAGGCAGGCAGCTGGAGTAGAGAGGACTCAAGGCAAGGCGGCGGCTGGCGGAGCAGGCTGTCCCACATTTGCGTGCAGATAAACCTGGAGGAACAACTGGGGAGCAAGACAGACTGCACAACCCAGGGTTCCAGTGAGGGGAAATAAAGCCTCAAAATCTCTAACTGAAAAAAACAGTGGGGGCTGAGGTGGAGGGAGAAACTCCCAGCCTCCCAGGAGAGTTTGCTGGAGAAACCCACAGGGTCCTAGGATGCACAAAAGCCCACTACTTGGGAATCAGCATCAGAAGGGCCCAATTTGCCTGTGGACAGAGGGGCAAATGACTGAAAGCTAGCAGAGAGCTGAATATCCACACTGTTCCCTCTCAGACCCCTCCCCAACATACAGTGCCACAATGCACCCACAAGCTTAGGTTGCTCCGCCCTGGCAAATACCTAGGGCTCCAACCCTTATAACATAACAGCCGCACCAAGACAAAAAAAAATGACCCAAATGAAAGAACAGATCAAACCTCCAGAAAAATACAACTAAGCAATGAAGAAATAGCCACCCTATCTGATGCACAGTGGTAAATACTTGAGGCCCTCTAGTAATTTTTTTTTCACTTCAGTAGTTATATTTTCCAATCCCACAATTTCCATTTGTCTTTTTGTAATTTTTATCTTTTCTATTGATATTTGCTTTTTGAAAAGTCATAACCATCAGGTATCACTTTAGTCTCAAGACATACCTTCTTTTATTTGTTTGAACATGTTTATAATCTTTGCTTTAAAATCTAGGCTCCCTCCCAGGCAATTTCACTGTCTCTTTTTTTTCTGTGTATGTCATACTTCCCCATTTCTTTGTATATCTCACGCAAAACTGGACATTTTAAATAATACATTTAAGCTACTCTGAATATTGAACCACCACTACCCCTTCCAGGGCTTGTTATTGTTTCCTTGCTTGCTTTTTATTTGTTCCTGACCTGGATGGATGACTTTATTGAAGTCTGCTCCCCCTTCTCCCCAGTGTTTAACCTCTGAGCTTGCTCCTCAGAGGGTAAAGTCTTGGGCATGCACACAGTTTTCCTGGGCATCTGAGCTACTCTGCCCTGAACTGGTATCACACCTAGCTGTCAGTCTCCATTAATTGCTATCTGATTCCTCTATCATTTTTTAAAAAGCTCTGGGGCATATGCCTTTGGTCTTATCCAAGTAAGTTAGAGCCCATTCAGAAGTAGAGTTTTGCCAGTCTTCAAGGCTATTCAGATCTCAGGAGGGCTGTTGTACTTGTTTCACTGATTGTTAAACTTCTGGCTGCTCTGCCATTTTGCTTGTTACTCTACGTATCATGGAGCTATCAGCCTGAGAAAACCACAATTAAGTGGTCACCACCAAGATCTTCATTGTTTTGAACAATAGCTGGACATAAATCTGCCCATTCTTTGATCCAGATAAAGTCAGTCCCCTTAGGGAGATCTGTGGAGCTCTCTGTTCTTATACCCTGACTATCCCTCTGGGCAGTATGTCTGTGTAAATGCAGTGTAGTGAGAAGCATAGACAATGGCCTGCTTCTCCAGAGTAACAGGGTGGATGTTTCAGTGCCCAATATTCTTGGCCTGCCATACAGTAGCTATCCTTGAAGTGTGCACTAGATACAGGAAGGGAGACCAGTCCTCTCAGAAGCACCTGCCCAGAGTCCAACTTCTGTAACAGGAAGCTGGGAGACGGGATGAGAGATGTCAGTGCAAACCCCTCCTGGGGCTCATCCTCTCAGATGCACACACCTGGAGTATAGCTCAGTTTCTATCACACTGAGCTGGGGAGGGGAGAGAGAGAGAAGGTCACGGATCAAATGCTACAGGTTGTCACTGTTCTTATCAAGGTTTACTAGATTTTTTAATATTTCTCCATTTTCTATAGGCCCTTAGGATAATTTCCAGAGATTTTTAATGCCAGCCATTTAACTGCTGAAAATTATATATAATTATATAAAATATATTAAATATTTATGTTTATAATTATATACAGAGTGAGGCAAAAGTAGGTTTACAGTTGTGAGTACATGAAACACAATTAAGTCTTATATTATTATTTATTAATTATTGTATTATTTTCCATATGAACAACTGTAAACCTACTTTAGCCCCACCCTCATATAATTACAAATTTCTCATGGATAATCACATAAAATGTAAATATATTTATGGTTATATATCTGTTATATATATTCATAGATGTGTTTATTTATCATATATAATTTTTCAACAGTTACATGTTTGCTTCACTGGGGAGAGGGTCTCCTATGCTCCTCATATTGCCATTCTGGAAGTCCATCCGATTCCGTTTTATAGGGAAAGAAAAGTCACGGCTACCACAAAGCCAAGAGCACCCTGAAAGAATCACAATGCACAACTGCAGCCCGTCCAGATGAAGGGTGAATATACTTAATGGGAAAGCCACACTCTTGACAGCTTTGTATATTGGTGGCATAATCCACTGCTCTCTCTCATAAACTTGGTGCACAGGCAAACAGAAGGAATGTCACCAAAATGCAGTTAAGAGTCAATCTAGAATTCTCTCCTGACTTGGAAATGAACTTCCTCCAATACCTAACTAAAGGATTACACCACTCTGATTACAACCACCTGCTAGAGGCTACACAGAATAAAGCAAACAAACAATTCCATTTAAACAGCTTGGAATAAGAGTCCTTTACTATAACCCCAAAGTCTAAAAATCTAACAAATCCACTTCAAAATTTCACAACTGAAAAATCACACATTAAAATATACCTTTCAACAGAAGCCCTTCAAGGCAATGATAAAAAGTCCACAGAGAAAAAAAGTAAAAAATGTTTTTGAAAGAAAAACTGGTAAGAAGTAACTTAAATGTCAGACAGAAAATACAAGGTTAGGTCATTTGGACCCTTGCAATTTATTTAAAATCAAAATCTCAAAATCAATTTTATACTTTACCTCAAGTTAGAGAAGTTATCACAGCATAGAGCAAAACACTGGGAACACTTTCTTCTCCAAGTACTGTAATTTAGCTGCAGAATACCTAACAAATGGCAGAAGAACAGCATGGAGCACAGTACAGACAAAGAATCAGAGGAGTGAAGGTATGACCAACCAAAACCCAGAGAAATGCTTCAGGAACTACTGCTGAGAACGCAGGCCCGGGGAGCCGGGGGCTGAGAGAGAATTGGCACAGTATGAATGTCTGATTCACAGGCACTTCTGCAATGGCCTGCAAATGCCACCATCCCCAAGAAATCAGATATGGAGAAGTGTAATGTCAGCATCACTTCAAGAAGGGAGAAAAACAAGATCTCCTCCTTGCTGCATCTCAGGAAGGACCTTTCAGGCAGTATTTTGAATCCAACATTTCTCCGCTCTGACATAGCCATGATTGTGACGGCAGGGTTGAGGTTTGGGGACAGAGCTCTAGAAGGTGATTCTGACTTTCCCCTATAGCTGTTACCACCAAGAGTTCAGCAGTAGCCTTATTTGAGGGTCTAAAGCCAGAAAACTTATTTAGTAGTAGTATTTAAGGGTCTTAATATATACCTACCTCTTCATCTTCATCATGAGAGCCCACCGGGCACCCAACCCTGCATCCTTGGGGGACTACATGCAGTGTGGTCTTTGCCCTCCACAGTTGGCCTGACCCCTGTGTGCAGAGGTCCATTTCCACCTCCTCTGCCTAGTTAATTCTTATTGTTTTTGAGGCACAGCTCAGGCAGTCGCCCCTCTTGGAGGTGGTCCACCTTTGTGTCAAGTTAGACCCACCTCCTCTGGTCTCACCCAGTACCTAGGGCTCTCTTCTGACAATCCACTGTGTTGTCATCTTCAGTTTTCTCATCTCCAGAGCAGTGCTCTCAAATTTTAGCATTCCTCGGGATCACCTGGAGGGCTTGTTACAATACATATTGCTGGGCTCCACTCCTGTCTAATTGAGTACGTCTCAAGTGGGGCTAGAAATCTGGATTTCTGACAAGTTCTGGGTCATGCTGATGCAGCTGGTCCAGGACGGCACTCTGAGAACCATGGCTTCAGACCACCAGCCTGTTGCCGGCAAGCACCTAATTCTGTACACATTCTTGTGTCAGCAGCATGTATCCAAAAGCCTCAGCAGCTTCCCCAAGTGCTTGCTGAATGAAGGTTAGATCAACAAAATTGAGAAATACTAACATGTATCACTTCAAACACTAAGAACCTGAAGTAACACAAATATATCCTCAAAAATTATAGCCATCCAATGGAACAATTCCATGGGTGAAAAATACCTATTAGCCCTTTCTGAATGGTAAATTATCAACACACTGTTTATGGTCATCTCTTATAAACATGAATAGACACGCTGAAGAAGAGCAAATCAAACACGAACCAAAACAGACAAATCCAGAAGTACCTGGACTTTTCACAACCACGTTCTTTTACCAAGGAAAGGAGTCAAAGGTGTGGTGATTAACCAGAATAAACCAGGGAAAAAAATGTCGTTTCATACACTAAGAGTTTCAACCTTGAGTTTACCTGGTCTGCCCCTTGGTTTTACTCACCCCCATTCAGCAACTCTGTGGTCCTTCGGGCTCCCCTCTAGCTCTCTGGAGGTCTTCCCAGGTGTTTCCAAGTAATCTCTTCAGGCTGCCTGGGACAGCTCCGCAATTTTGTTAATTCTTCTTTTCTTCATAGCAGGACCACTTTCACCCCAGACAGACGTTTTTGAAGACAGCTGCAAATCATACCATGTCACTCCTCTGCTTGGAACCATCCAGTGACTTCTCATCTTACCTAAAATCATCACGACAGCACCCAGGGCTTCATGTCATCTTGCCTCAGCACCATCCCTTGCTCCCCTGAACTCACCTCCTCTCCCCCTCAACCGCAATGGCCTCCCTCACTGCTCCCATTTGCTGGACTTGGAGCCTTGCAACTTCCCTTCGCTCGGAGACTTCCCAGGTGTCCACTTGGATCCCGCCTTCCCTACCTTTGGGTCTTTACTCAAATGTCACCCTCTCAGTGAAGGTTCCCTTACCCCCTTCTAAATATCGCAACCCTCCCCCCAACACTTTCAATCCCCCCATTATTTTTTTTTATTTTTCTCCACAGACCTCATCACCACTTACCTATTACATGTTTTATTTATTCATGTTTTATTATCTATCTCTCCCTACTATAATGTAAAATGTACAAGGGCGGGGATTTTGCCCTTTCCACATCTGCTTTGTTCCCTGCTATGTCCCTCACACCTAGAAAAGTTCTTGGCACGGAGCAGGTGCTAGTGGTGGACACAAAGAGATGTGCCTCCCAGGGTCCCTGTAAATGAGGAATTTGCTACCTAACTGTGGGAGTCTGATCAGCTGAAGGCCTCCATCTATCAGCTGCTTCAGGGTCTGCCTCCAGTGTAGAGAGCTGCCTTTCCCAGAGCCACATGCCCCCTTGAGGCCAACCACCTCAAGGCTCCGTCCAGCCCCACACAGGTCACTCTGATGGGCAGTGTTTGCCCCCAAGTGAACGTGCCTCCAGGTCAGGAAAGGTCCCTGCATTATTCCAGCATGGGCCACTCTGTCCAGTCCCCAAGAACAGAGGCAGTGGAACCTCCAAAGAACTGACAGGTAAAACAAATCTAAAGGCTGAGGAGGTGTTGGCTAGGTGAAGGAGGTAGGGCATTTCAGCCCAAGGGCCCAGGCTGTGCGTCAGGAAGCCCAGAGCAAGGCCTTAGTGGCTGCATAAGAGGAGTAAGGGGCAACCACCTTCTTGTTTCTTCTCCCACAACTGCCCTTGATGCCCTGTCCGGAAGAGGCTTAATTCCCATGAAAACCAAAGCCCAAATTACTAGCAACAAGAATACTGGTTCTTCATTCCTCTAGAGAAAAGACCCTGTGGTAGGCAGAACAATGGCCCCACCTAAGATATCTATGTCCTAATCCCTGGAAGCTCTGCATATGGTTACTTTATATGGCAAAGGAACTTTGAAAATATAATTAAGGATTTTGAGATGGGGAGATGATTTTAGATTTCTGGGTGGATGCAATGTAATCACAGGTCCTTATAAAAGGGAGGTAGGAGGGTCAGTAAGAAATTCGAAGATGCCACACTGCTGGCTTTAAAGACAGGAAGGGGCCGTACGTAAAGGAGCGTGGGCAGATTCTCCCCAGGACCTCCAGAAGGAACATG
This sequence comes from Tonatia bakeri, assembly GCA_004024845.1. Classification (NCBI taxonomy): domain Eukaryota; kingdom Metazoa; phylum Chordata; class Mammalia; order Chiroptera; family Phyllostomidae; genus Tonatia; species Tonatia bakeri. Next base: position 102,860 of record PVIA01004794.1, on the reverse strand, counting down.
GCCCCTCGGACATCTTAATTTCAGCCTAGAGAAACTCAGCTCAGACTGCTGACCTGCACAACTATAAGATAATAAATCTGTGTTGTAAACCCTTAAATTTGTGGTGACTTGTTATAAGAACAAGAAAATAAAGAACTGGCAGTATCCAGAAGGAAGGGGGAGGGGGATAATGGGAGAAAGAATGGGGAGGGTCAAGTCGAGGAACACGTGTGAAGGACCCGTGGACAAAGACAAAGGGGGGCGGGGCAGGACTGAATGTGGGAGGTGGGGGGTGGGTAGGGCAGGGGAGAGTAATAGGGAAAAAGTGGGGACAACTGTAATTGAACAACAATAAAAAATGAATTAGCCCTGGTGGGTGTAGCTCAGTGGATTGAGCACGGGCTGCAAACCAGGCATTGCAGGTTCAATTCCCAGTCAGGGCACATGCCTAGGTTGCAGGCCATGTCCCCCAGCAACCGCACATTGATGTTTCTCCCTCTCTCTCTCTCTCTCTCTCTCTCTCTCTCTCCCCTTCTCTCTCTAAAAATAAATAAATAAAATCTTTAAAAAATGAATTAAAAAACTAATATGACCATTCTTCAGAAACATAATTACCTACATCCTCTCACTTCAGGAAGAGAGAAAATGCCTGTGTTCAGTAACAAAGAAGACTGCGCCTCACAGACTGAGCCAATAATGAGTTGTGTACAGAGAAATACACATGGGCATACATTCCAAAAAAAACTGTGGTTCTCTTATAAAGAAATAACAAGTCGAACATTCATATTCTTCTAATAATACTGTGCTGTGTGTCTGTGTGTGTATTTGCTTCTGTATACATATGTTAACATTTCAAGATCAGCAACTTTGTGCCCAGATTACACCCAATCCTTTAAGTTTATTCTTTCATTTATTTCCCTTCACACCCATCATAGCCCTGTGGGTCAAATATTATTCTCTCCACCTTTAAGAGGAATAAACTTAGGGTCAGGGAGATCGATTGTGTCCAAAGCCATGGTTCAAAAACAGACTGATCTTTCCTTCCCCAAGCCCACCATTCTCCCTCTGAGATAGTTAGGGATTCCTCACTACAAGTCCCTTCCACTATTAAAGGTATTTCCACTACGCCATCTGCCTCCCCTCATTCCTCCTACACATACACACCCTCTGTTCTCCAGCAACAATGAAATTCTTGTCAACCCATATGGCTTCCTACTACCTGGTCCTTATATCTGCTGCCTCCTCCACAGGGAATACCCTTCCCCCTCATTTTTGCCTTGTATTCTCCTATTCATCCTTCTGGTTTAAGCATAAATATGCATTGCTTGAAGAAGTCTTTCCCAAGCACAAATCCTGAAAACGTTAGCTGCTTTGGTTATAGAGCTTCTTAGTATCCTGTCCTTCCCCAGTCTTTGTACGTATCACATTTGATGAATTACTGCTTAATAGCCAGTGTCTGGCCCCCTTTCTCTGTCCCCAAGATGTAACTTTGGTGAGGTCAGGGATCACTTTGACCTTGTCTGCTACTGCCTGTTCAGTGAACACTACAGAGCCATAACAGAAACTTAATATTTATTGTGCAATTAGGCAGGAGCAAGAATCTCTGCTTTCAGTTGTTACAAAAGTAAACATATTAAGTTATATAACAAATGGGTCCTTGAGCTTTCAACTGTTAACTAAAAGAAAAATGTTCCGTTTGTGTTTCATTGTTTGGGCTATTTTGATCATGATAATCCCGAAGAGTGACTCCCAGGCTTGTGCCCTGGCTGCGTTACACCACTGACCGTGAGCTCTGAGTCCCGGGGACCTGCACAAGGTTTTCTTATATCCTGAGGCAAATGGTGATAAAGACGCTGCTTTTAACTCCCATTCTCTTTCACCAAAGTTAAGACCTTAAGGAAACAGTTTTTTCCACCCCATTTAGTTGTCACCCTGTGATCTAGGGGGATAAGGAGAAAGATTCATATAAAACATTCTGTGAAAGCAGAAGAAGGAAAACTCCCAAGCTCCCAAACACAAAAATCCTGCTATTATATCAGTATAAGCTACAGTATATCTGCTGACCAGTACTGTGTGGCCTTGAAGACATGGCTGTAGCTTTCAAGAGCTGGCCTTTCAAAATGATCTGCGGGGATGATTGATTTGTAAAGCAAGAACCACATAACAACAGGGGTGGTAGTAATGACAGGAACAGCAATCACTTAAGAGACCACTTCCTATGTGCCAGGCACAGGACGCTGCATGCACTACATCAATTATCCCTCGCCACATCCCTAGGAGGCAGATTCTGTTGCTATACCCCTTTTACAAATGGGAAAACTAAGCTCAGGAATGACAGAAAAACTAGCTGAAACCCAGATACTTTTTACTCCAAGCCCTGTGCTCTCCACCACTGTGATATATCTTCCTTTGTCTATGGGCTCCTGACTGGCTCACTAACTGAATTTGCTCCTTAGTGCACCAGTTCTTGAGTGTAAGCATGAGCGTCTTCTTCAAGGGGATTATCCTACAAGGGATTGTACTTTATACTGCTTTTAATTATATACCTATTAGTATGAGGTTTTAGTCTGTGAATCACTTTTTTTTATCCTTACCCAACAACATTTTTTCACTGCTTTGAGAGAGAGAGAGAGACAGAGAAACACCAATGTAACAGAGAAACACTGATGTAACAAAGAAACACTGATCGGTTGCCTCTTGTAGGCTCCCCAGCTGGCGATCAAACCCCCAACCGAGGCATGTATCCCACCCAACTGGGAATCACAACCTTTCGGTGTACAGGACAATGCTCTAACCAACCAAGCCACACCGGCCAGGGTTTAGTCTGTGATTTTAAAACACAAATGAAGATGGTCAAGGAGTAATGAATCAGAGTTGAATGGGGTTCCAATAGATTATAGTGAAAATGAAGATTTGCCCTAAACAACTGTGCAAAGCCATCACACTGACCTGGAATAACTGGCTTTACTTCCTGTGTAGGAGCTACTGTGGCAAGTACCAGACCTAGAAGCAGAGGATCTGTGTTTGAATTCTGTCTCACCCCAACATCTTGTAAAAACCAGAAAAGATAGGAAAACATCAATCTCAATGTGTTAATTCAAATGAATAATATTATGTGTATAAAAGCTTGGGACTCAATAAAAGTGAATTGAATCTGACTTTACATTGGATCTAAGAAATGACCTATTCCACAGGGAAATAATTCTGGCTTTTTTTTTCTCTCAAGAATATCACTGTTGACATCTGAGTATTTTCTAGAAGCTGTTGGCAGGTACTTCACAAGTGACGAAAACATAATGCTTTTGGTTTAGGGCAATAGGAACAAGATAGCTCCCCAAGGCCTATTATCAAATGGTATTTGGTATTTTCAAAACATAACATTGGTATTCTATAATCTTATATCTATTAGTCTAGATTTAAACTTTAATTAGTAATTGACATTTTCAAAAGTCCTGTCCTATACCATTGTTTCTATAAATGTATTGTAAGAATAAGCATGTCCTTAAATAACCCCTCTGCACCGCCATCATAAACTTTCCTCATCAATGCAATACTTGGTATCTCATTTTAGTACATAGCCAGCAATACTAACATAAGTGTTTCTGTGCTAGTCACTTAAATCCCTCATTAGATAGAAAAACATTTTTTCAATGAATAAGAATGTATTGTGCATGTAATATGTACAAGACTCTGCTCCAGGGGAAGAGGGCAATTCACAAGTAGCTTGTTGGAATTAGGCCAAAAGGAGCTATGTTCATCCAGACTGGTCACAGCATATATGCCTACAAGAAAAGCTGAAAGAAAAGCTGGAACTGGTCATGCCCCATCCCACCCCATGCTACCAATCCCCCAAAACAGTACTAATTTCCAGACAGCCCACAGAGAGAACAGATGTCAGTCCTCAGTGAGGTCTATGCATGTTCTGCATGTGATTTTCACATTTCAGGGGAACCAGATTAGCCACAGGTAAAATGACAAGATGCTAGTAAATGACTTTAAAAGATCAGAAACAGTGTCCCTGGAGCCAATATGGAGACTTTTCAAATGGTCAGGCACATCTCAGGGAATCTGGCAAGACTGGTAGACTGACTGCCACAGGTCACCTGGGTAATTAGTATTTATTATTTTTTTGCAGGCACACCTTGTTTTATTGCACTTCCCTTTATTATGCTTCATACGTGTTCTGTTTTTAACAGCATGAAGGCAAGACACTCCACCTGCAAAAAGATTATAGCTTGCTTTATTGTAGTGGTCTGGAATTAATCCCTGCAATATCTCTAAGGTATGCCTGTATTGTATTTTGGGTTAACATTTTGCAATGTCTCTAAGCCTAGGCTAAGAGAACTCCCAAGACCAAGCATGCTGATAAAGAACACAATGTAACGAGTGGGTATGCCACCAAAGAAATGTGTTTGTCTATGTGTAACATATTAGACTTCATGAGTTGTTAAGGTTCCATCAGTCAAGTTCTCTGAGACATGCTTTAGTAATATCTATACTACTTCCAAATGTCTTTTCCCCATAATTAACAATGTGTGGCTTCTCAGCTCTTCTTCTTTAAGGCACTAATTCATTCTGATTTCCCAAACTGGCACCAACAGGATGTAACCTTATTCTTTTCCATAAAGCCAATTCATTAAGTCAAAACTAAATGTCATTTTGTTGTAAGTCTTTGTTAGACTCTTTAGGAAAACAAACCTGTGGATTGGGAAATAGCCTTTTGTCTACCATATGCTCCAAAATACAGTCATTTTAAAGATGCCAAGACATTACAGTGTAAAGTCGTCAGTGAGGTTGCTTATACACATAGCTCTAAGATTTTGTAACTATGCAGCCCACTGACCCAGATAAACAACAGCCATCTGGATTCTGCTGCAAGAATTTGCTTTCTTCTCCTTCTCTCCAAGGGTAAAAACTCACGTGCATAAGAAAAACAATCACAGCTTTCAGCAAAAACTAACTGAAATTGTAGATCTCACAGAGAAAGATAGAATATAGGGTATTGACAAGAAAGAAAGAGGAAGGCCTTGTAATGACAGCTGAGAATTGAATTCCCTAAGAAATTACCCAGTTAAGTCAAGATTTGTGTTCCGTGTTATCATCACCAACCACCATTCCCTTGGGGACCCCAGGGATTCTCCAAGATACAGGCTGAGTGCTCTGTCTGCTCCCCAATAAATGCCTGCTTTTATCCCTGACACACAATAGTCTTATCTAGAAAATGTTTCTCAAAAAAGCAAGCACTCTCCACAGAGAGAATCCCTTGGGCAGCAAGGATGTGTCCATATTAAGTGTTTATCTGCTTCAGTAGTTTATGAGGTTTATGTAAGAACTGCAAATAATGGGATAGGGCCAGTCTCACTCCAAAAACCATACATGTCCACAATGATGTTTACGAGAAAGACACAGAAGAGTGTCACTGACACATGGTCGTATAGACCAATGTGTTTCAATGAGTAATCTGAAAGACATGGTGGGATAGTTTAGGACAGTAATGACCAAAGAAATTCATCAAGGTGGGCCATCTAACAAAAAATGGGTCATCTAATAAAGGGTTTAAGGTTTTCTTCACTCTACAATATCTCCTTTAAAAACCAGACACAATTGGAATAGATCTCTATCTTGGTCTCTTTACTCATAGCAACCAGAAGACAAGTTGTTGATAAGGAACATCAAGGACAGATAAAGGAGGAAAATGTCATCGAGCATCTCAAGAAGCCTGATGCCTGGTCCTGCCACCCCAATTTTAACCACTTGCCCTGCAGCCTAACAGTGGCATGATCTATAAATGCATGAACATTTGTGCACCGTCCATTGAAGCGGGCACTGTCACTAAAGATGGCTCCAACCACACAGTCCCCACCTGCATCAGAGCCAAACACATATTTAAACCTCAGGCAGGGACCCTGTGCCATCCCTGTAAACCACCATGATATCAACGAGCTCATTTAGAGACAGCTTGGTACAAATCCACATGAAAACCCAGAAAAACTCAGAAAATATTCAAGTGGAAATAAAGTAAGCTAGAAAACAAAACGTTATCTGCAGAGATTGACAGAGCACAACTCGTTCAGAACCTTGAAGACCACGTGAAGGATTTTGTTCTCCATCCTGAACTGGTGAGAGCATTAAAGGGTTGAAAGCAGGGCAGTAATGTGATCCACTTCGCCACTTGAAAGATGATTCTAATTGAGCGGAAAGAATAAATGCATTAGAGAGAGTAAAGGGCCTCATGTATGTGGTGTCATCCCTCCTTTTTAAAGCTCAGATCAAAAATAATTAATGAACTTTTTTGAGGGTCTTCCAACCTTGACTGGGAAGACCTATGAAGGCAATAACTTATCTTAGTACTTCTTAGTGACCACCTAACTGAATATAACTGGATTAACTGATGAGTTGTTTACTTGTCAAAATCCTCAAAAAGGGGGCAGAGAGGGCCAAATTGTTTTTTCCACAACGGAAAAAGACCCACTATAAAATACATGCATAATCCCAAAGACTCATCTCTACAAAACGATTTTCCATGTTGAGACAAGTCTGGATCTTTAACTCTCTCTGGGAACCTTGCCTGAAGATAATCTTCTCTGTGGTCTCTTCAGCTCATTGGCCACATGTCCATACTGATAAAGATTCTCCCCATGACCAAACTCTGGGCAGGTTCTCATGAGCCCAAATAGCCCATACCATTGGCCATGTCCCTTAAGAGCCCAATTTTAACAAGAATCTGAATCTTAAAATGGTTTAGCCAGAATTCCCCACCTTAGGTATGTGACCACCCTGGATATCTGATCTGGTTCCTCACCCCCCACTACCCCACAGTTGATGATGTCTGATCACACTGACCTGCCTTTAGCATGAATCCTGTTAGGTCAGTTTAGCCAGAACCCACTCTTCAACTGGTGTTTCTTCTTATACTTTTCCATAGACTGACCCTCATCCTGCTCCTTGGCTATAAATTCCCACCTTTCCTTGTGGTATTTGCAGTGAGCCCAGTTCCCTCTCCCTACAGCAAAGCTCCACTGCAGTGGTCCCCACACCTGTCCTGTTAGGCTCTCTAAGTGAAGTCAGCCTTGTTGTTCTTTACCAAGTGTCACGAAGAACTGTATTCTGTAACAATACACAGGGGAATTATAGTATTTCCAAAGAACCAAGTCAAACCTTCCTCTTTTAAGACTAAAAAAAAAATGGTTTATAGTTTCTGATGAAAAAAAATGTAGTTCTGGAGGGAAGGCATTTGAATAAATTTTCATATCAGGACACAGGCAGAATAAACTCTAACTTACTGGAATCTTCAACTGAAATATCTGGGATCAAGATACACTCACCCAATATTCTACATCATCTTCAGCACAATCCTCCCTATTCAATGAGAGTCTTATGTAGTCAGCAGCCAGTAAATGTTTGCTGACAGTGAGGAATCTGGGAGCTGCAAAGCCTTTCAGCTATCCCTGCTACTCTGAATGCATATTTTATTTTCATGGGCAAGGAGGAGAACTGACACTTTTCAGAAAGATTTCCAACAAGATTTAAAGAGCAAACAAAAGTATTTCTGGTTTAGTATGGTAACTGAAATTTTCAGTTAATGAAAACATTTTATTTAATGTAAATATTTTTATCTATGTTTCTCTCCATTAGTGAACAAAACTTATTTCCTATCAGATACAAATTCTTTAGGAATAGATTTTTAGACACACTGTAGTCATAAAAATAAGGCAGAAAGTGAAAGATCAGTGAGATTATAAGGAACTAAAAATGGAAGGAAAACCCACAGTTGAGCTGAAGAGACACCATTGCAAATTAAAACACCTATCAAACCGACCAGGTGCTGAAGACCAAGCAGCCCAAAGCCTGGACATAAAGTTCAGAATGAATCGTGTGGCATGATGTCCAACCCAGTATAACATTTTATTTTGGAATTTTCCTAAGCAGAAACCCTTGTAAGATAGAAAATCATTTCTACATTTTATTTTTCTCCATGGTATTCAAAAATGTTCTAATGAAAATGTCTAGTGTACTTTCAGCAGCAGATGACTTTGGTGTCTTCCATCTGTCAATATGTTACCTGAAGACCAATCACAATGGCAGGCTTAATCACCTTTTATTTTGAAAGGCAGGTTTCAAAAAAATTGCACATGAAGTGCTAACTGATCCATTCACAAAGTTTACCAATTAGGGGGGAAATTTTCTGCCATTCTCTGACTATGTCTGGCTTAATAAAATAAAGTGTTATTAAAAATCTAGGGATCACTGGGAAAATGGCCCATCAGAAGAATATAACAGGTTTTGGGGTTTTTTAATAGCTTCACTGGGATATAATTCACATACATATAATTTGCCTATTTAAAGTATAAAATTTGATGGTTTTTAGTATATTCATGAAGTTATGCAGTCCGCACCACAATCAATGTTAGGGGATGTCATTCCCTAAACCCTCGCTACCTTCTCCCGCAACCCCTGGCAGTCACTCTTTCCATTTCTATAGATTTGCCTATTCTACAAATAGAATTATATAATACATGGTCCTCTGCGATTGTTTTCTTTCACTTAGTGTAATGTTTATAGGGTTTATCCATACTACAGCATGTTTCAGGACCTAATTCCTTTTTGTTGCTGAATAATATTCCATTGCATAGATATAACACACTTCATCTGTCTATTCATCATCAACCAATAGACATTTGAGCTGTTTCTGCTTAGGAGCTGCTATGAATAACGTTTCTGTGAATAATCATGTACAAGCTGCATGCAGACATATGTTTTCATTTCTATGGTGCCCACCTCAGAGTGCAGTTGCAGAGTCACGAGGTAACTGCGCCAATTTATGTCCCCGCCCGCAGGGTACGAGGGCTCCAATTTCCTCGTGAGAGGTTTTACACTCAGGAATCCATGCCCATTACTTGAAAACTTATTAAAGTAAAGTTTTAGGTGGATATCAAATATCTTAGGACAGCGATTTTCAACTGATATGCTGCGAGAATTTCTAAGACATGCAGTACCTGACTACTTAGTCAGGGGCACTGACCTCCTTTCCCTTGGATTGTCAAAGGAAAAGTGACAACAGCCATCACAACAGCTGTCTGGTGGGAATGAATCAAAATTACACCTATTTTTTGTCAGCTGGGCAAAAAATACATTTTTTGGTGTGCTACAGAATTTCAGTGATTAGTTTATGTGTGCCATGAGATGAAAACAGTTAAAAATCACTGGCTTAGGAAATAACCTGCTTGCCTAGAAGTTTTTCTTGAAACTTTGGACATCATATTTCTCCACCAAACCCTACTTTTGCCTTTCTCCTTTAAGACAAAATGTATTACAATGTGTAGAAAAGCATTCAGCTAAAAGACAAACTGTTTTTGAAACAAATATTTCCTTTGCTAAATGAGGCTCAAAACTACACCAACCTGATTCTGTGGAGTTTAGTACCTGTACTCCCAGACTATGCTTAGGCTAGCAATTATAATTTTGGGACTTTATGTTTGATATCTATATTATACTTGTTATGACAGTTACTACTATTCAATTAGGTTTAAATACACACACAGACACCCTGCAAGGTTTATTTTCACCTCTCTTTTCCCCTATCTCAAGGTCTCTGAGGGAGAGGGAGAGATACATTGATGTGCAAAAGAAACATGGATTGGTTGCCTCCCATATGTGCCTCAACTGGGGAGCCTCAACTGGGACCAAACTCACAACAGTTTGGTGACAGTCAGCGCTCCAACCAGCTGAGCCACCCAACCAGGGCTGCTTACACTGGTTTTTTGAGCAAATTACTTACATTAGTTACATGAGATTTATCTAAATGCTTTATCTAAAACTACCTTTCTTTATAGGAAAATAATTTTTGACCACCTGAAGGAGTCATGTCCATAAGTAATTAGAGTCATTATCCTTTCTTCTAATGTCCAGCGTAGCAACTGAGAAGTTGGATACCAATCTAAATCTTTTTTTTATGAAAATAATGTATTCTTTCCATCTGGAAAATTCTAAGTTTTCTTCTTCATGCTCAAAGCTGAAGAATTTTACTCAGTATGTTCCTTCTCTTCTTAATCCTGCCTAGAAATCTGAGAGTCTTTCCAATCTCTGATTCAGTTCCGTCTTTAGCTCAAGGAAATGTTCTCCTGTTACGTATTTAATACGCCTCCCCTACCATTTCCTTCCTCTCCCTCTAAAGGGGATATATTATTACTCACTTGTTAGATCTCCTGGATCTGACTTCCAAGTATCTTATCTTTTCTTTTATAATTTCCATGTGTTCATAATTTCAATCTATGCTTTCAACATCTCTTTCACTTAATCATCAAGAGCACTAATTTCAGTCTCTATAGTAACCATTCTCCCTTTTGATTAATATTTTCGTTTGGAAGCCATGAAAGTGAATAGCGCATGTGAGTTTGTCTGCTACTGTGGAAATCTACATAAGTGCTCTGTTATTTGCTTGTTCAAATTATGTCTGTTACAACAGCTCTCTTTCTCAAGAGGTCATTTTTCCTTTACATTTTGCTATTCTCCCTCTCCCTGGCTGCAATGTCCAAGCGAATATGTTTTATTTTATCGGAACCAGCTCCGCCCATAGGCAAGCAACATGCCAGCTCACTTGCCTGTCCCAGACAAATGCAATAGGACCAAAACCCTCCACTCTCTGGTTTTCTCAAGAATGAAATAATAACTTTCCTGTTTCAGCAAAGAAGCCTTTTTAGCCATTTTATAGGACAATGATACAACCCTTTCACAAAGAGGAATACCAAGGGGCTCTCCCAAGAGCCATTCTGAGGACATGGCCCTTATTTTGAGGGCTCTATCAGCTGATTCACAAGCCCTAAACCTATATAACCGTATCACCTTTTGAATCTAGAGCCCAAAGCCTATTTTTTCAGCATTCAGTTCCTGCCTTCCTGCCAACCTGGTAGGTTCCTCACTCAAGATAGGTAAAAATAATATTATTAACTCTAACAGCAATAGCTAGCATTTCTGGAACACTTAATATGTAATATTTAGTAATAAACTAGAAGAGCTTTCTTCCCACTGGGTGCCTACTTATCCCTCATTAGTCAGTGCAAAGGCAGCAACTAATAATAAAACAATATTTCAAAGCAGTCACAATGTCTACACAAATGAATTAAGGCAGAGTTAGAAGAAATTAGAAGGTGACATGGAAACATTTTAATGCTTTGCTATTAAGGATGCAGCTAAACTTCACACAGGGGAAAAGTTCAAGCAAAAACACAGATTCAGAGGCTTAGGAAGGAGCACACGTGCTCCTTGACCTGCAGTGGAGTTATGTCCCGATAAACCCACCTATCATAAGCTGAAAACGTCACAGATCAAAAATGCATTTAAGACGCCTCACCTTCCAAATATCACAGCCTAGCCTATCTTTAAAAAAAAGTGCTCAAAACACATAAGCCCACAGTTGGGTAATTATCTTGAGCTTCATCTCAAGAATAATTGCCTTCCTCTTCTCACCAGAAGTAGGAAACAGATGGATATTTTGTAGATGTTGGGACGCAAACATACAAAACACAGAATCCACAACACTCCGGCAACACGAGACCCTGCAGAGCACCCACTGCCAACACTCGTGACAGTGTGCTGTGGGGAGCTGTGGGGAGCTGTGGCTCACAGCCACCGCCCAGCATCTTGGGAGGTTATCTGACCACACATCGCTACTAGACCTGGACTGGGAGAAGATGAAACTTCAAAATTCAAAGTGTGGTCTCTACTGAATGTGTATCAGTTTTGCACTATTGTAAAGTCAAAAAATCCTAAATCCTAAGTCAAACCACTGTAAATTGGGGACCATCTATACATGATAATAAGTGTGTTTAAAAAAAAAGTTTTGTTATCAGAAAGACCTGGGAATGTATCCCTACTATAGACTTTACTTTTCTGCATCTCAAATTCCTCACTTGTGAAATGGAAACCAGAATACCTTTGACACTGGGTTCTGCAAGGGGTAAATGAGAAAACATCCAGGAGCTGGCATGCACTAGGTGCTCAATAAATACCAGAGCCTATTCTGCTTTCTTTCAAATTAATTTTTTAGAACAAATATTACCATGAGTATCAGCTCCTTGGGGGTGAGAAATTTTCCCTGTCTCCTTCACGACTGTGTTCTCAGGTCTTAGACTACTCCCTAATACTCAGTAAATATTTGTGGAAGGTGAACACTCATAACATCAGCTAATGTTGGTAGACTGTCTTAATTTAAAAAGCACATTAGCATTCACTGTTTCATTTAAACGGCATAACAGTCTCATTACTATTCCCTCCATTGTTAGATATGAAGCCAAGACTCGGTGATATGCTCAAGAAAGGCAGACAGGGAATGATACTCAGTTTTCAGATCCCAGGTCAGTGATTTTTTATTCTGATGGTGCTACAAGCTACTCTGCTACCAGCTACTCTGCTGAGCACTACTCTGCTGCCTTCTGCCAGGGTGTGCATGAATACCACCACAATTTCTCTTTTTTGAAAATAATCTGTTCAATGGGTCACATAAGGGCTAGGCCCCAGTGGTGCAGAATGTCCATTATTGCCAGCTTAACCACCCAATACTCACACTCCCTTCAGCAGTACAGAAACGGCCCAAGCAGCCAAGAACATAAATGTTTCTGCAATCATGAGTTAAACTCTGCAGGTCCCACCTTGGCTGAGTGCCTCAGCTGTTTTGTGGTTTTGATCCCCCCGCCCGGGTTGAGGCACATATGGGAGGCAACCTATCGATGTTTCTCTTCATATAGATGTTTCTCTCTCTCCCCACCCCACTTCCTCTCTTTCGCTCTCTAAAATCAAAAAACATACCCTCAGGTGAGGATTAAAAAATAATAACAATAACCATTTATCAAAAAAAAAAAACAGTTTTGCAGGTCCCAGGAAAGACTAGTGCCTGCCTGCTGAGTTCACAGGATAACTTGCTCCAGGCCAGATTTATTCATAGACCTGGAGAAAACTACATTCCTTTGTGAAATGAGGGAAAGGAATGTCTCTATTTTACAGAGAAGGAAATTGAGCTCCAAAGAGGGTGAGTCACCTGCCCAAGGTCACACAGAAAACTGGGACTAATCAGCACGGTTTTCTAGACTCCTAAAAGGCAATGTTCTCTTTATGCCGCAGGATAAACCTGGCTTTGCTTGATCAACAGGTTGCTCTGGTGGGCTTTGGGGACATCAGCAAAAGCATGTGGCAGAACTGGAGCTCAAACCAGACACACTGAGATACAAAGTCCTTGACACTAATCATGACACACTGTCTCCCTCTCCACCAAACTGCTACTTCACAACTCAACACAAGCGTCCCCTGTTTCAGAAGCCTTCCCTCATAGCCAAGTCACACTCAAAGGCTCCTGCCCCCTACTCCTGACATATCCTCTGTCTGCCACTCTCACGTGCCAAACCCCCCCCCCCCGCCAATGGACTGTACATGTCGTAAGACAGGGACTGTGCCTTCATTCATTCAGTCATTTCCTCAGCAAATATCTTTCAAGTGCCTGCTATGTGCTAGGGTCTGTGCAAGTACTTATACAATATTTTACTTGTATCATGTCAGCACACAGGAGGCATCCAATACATATTTATTTTTAAATGAATAGACAGTTGAATGAATGACTAGAAAGATGGATAGAGCTATAAAATAATCCAGTTTGTAGGACCAAGCTGAAGACATCTCACGTGGGGCTGGGTTGCCTTTTACGCCCAACAATTCTTGCAGACCTTTGTTGGAAATGAGATGAAAGGAGGAACATGTGTTACTTTTTTTTCTCCTAACATAAAAGTGCCAGCTGGTGGAACTGCACAGGAGCCTACTAGCAGAAAAAATAAGACTCTGCCCCATTTCTTCCTGTGGAGAAGTGTGACAGGCCAACAATCGGAGAGAAGGGATTTGTGCCAGTAGCCTGAACACATCACTGAACTGTGCCGCAGAGTGGCCACAAAAGTTAAATGCTTGGTTCGTGTCCTCATTCACAGTGACTTGTGAAGCCAGTTAGCAGCCTTTCAACCTTGACCCAAGTCTCCTGCCTCTCACCCACCCTGGTCCCCGCCAAACAAACACAGGAAAATGAGAGCGCAGAATTTCAGGAGAGTTCTGAAGTTGTTTGTCTCTCTGCTTTCTCAGAATGATCAAGGTGATTGTTACAAAGAATGACCCAGTGCTACAGACACAGTGGTGGTGTGCAATGTTCTCAAGAGAGAACATGGCATAAACTCCTACAGCACTATAAGTCTTCCTTTTTTGGTTCCCTCTTTCGTGGTCATGAACAAAGAGGCTATGCAGAAAACTTCTCGAGACAAAAAGTTCCAAAGCATGTTGTCTGACCCCCAATCTCTTGGGACAATGGCAACAAAAACCAGCAAGAAACTGACCCAGAATGTCAGCAGAGTTAACAGTGGCTTAAAGACAAATGTATACTCTGACTCCGGCTTCCTCTTGGGATGTAGTCAGCAGGAAGGGCATCACTCACTCCCATACTAGAAAAAAAAAGTGGAACAAGTGGCAAATTCCTAACTTTCTTCAAAAATTCAGACAACTGAGGTCATAGAGAAACAACTAAACCAAAATGGAAGGAAAGACAATTTGCCTGTGGACAGAGGCAAGGCACCAGCACCTGCTTCCCAAGGGAAGACACCCCTGGACACCAGTAAGAAGCATTTATCTAACAGGTTTAACAAACTAGTGTGTGCTAAGGAGAGAATACAGAGTCACCGGGCTGCAGGTGTAAGTGGAGTTCACACCCCTTGTGGGAAAAAGATTGGCAAGAGCCCTGAGAAAGTGTCCCCGGAGGAGCAGGCCTGGGGAAGGGCACAGCAGCAGCCCCAAGAGAAAGGCAGGAAGCCTCAAAGCCCTGCCCAGAATATTCTCCTCCAGGCAGCCAAAGCCTGTCAGCAGCACTGGGAAGGGCCACAAACACTGTTCCTGGGGCCACAGCAGCACTTCCCAGACCTCAGGCCCTTTTGTCTTCATGAGCCTGTTCCTCCTCAAAAATGTATATATTAAAAGTTATATTCCATTGTGTAAATGTACCACAGTTTTTTGATCCACTCATTTACCAATGGGCACTTAGGTTGCTTCCAGCACTTGGCTATCGTGAACTGTGCTGCTATGAACACTGAGTGCATAGGTTCTTTTGGACTGGTGTTTCAGGGCTCTTGGGGTATAATCCCAGCAGTGGAATTGCTGAGTCAAAAGGCAGTTGCATTTTTAGTTTTCTGAGCAAATCCCACACTGTTTTCCACAGTGGCTGCACAATAAAGTAATTTTTAAAAGAAAAAAGAAATATTTAAAAAATAATAAAATATTGTGAACAAAACAATTGTATTTGACAACTCAGTTTAAAAATAAAGATAATCTGGGCTGGATACATTATTTTATATTCACTATTAGTACATTCATTTTCTCTTATGATTTTAAGTAAATTAAAGTTAACTCATTCATGGGTAGGCCTAAAGAATGATGGGCTGTAGACAGACACTGCACGTACTGGGGACTAAGTGGGAAAAAATGGGCCTGGTTGTCATCCCCACGGCATTAGGAAGCAGTCACTGCAGCTGGGGGAAGGGGACAGAAGAAAGCCCCCCAACTCCTCCGAAGGGGACAGAGCTGCAGCTGAGGGCACAGCAGGAGCTCCACGAGCTCATGTGGGAGACCCAGGGACACTGTGCCAACTGAGACTAAGCCTCCATGAGAGCCACAGACATCCCCACCTCAGAACACAACCAACCAGCTGAAAATCCAGCTAGTCGCAGCAGGGCACAGGCAAGAGCAGGGAGAAACCCCCTCTGAGGGGAAAGGCGAAACTCTGGGGTGGAGAACAGAGCAGTGGTGGCAGGCCGTTGGCGGGGCGGGGGGGGGGGGGGGGGGGGGGGGGGGGGGGGGGGGGGGGGGGGGGGGGGGGGGGGGGGGGGGGGGGGGGGGGGGGGGGGGGGGGGACGCGGCGCGCCAGGTAGAGAGGCGCTGATTTCCAGAGCGGCTTGAGGGTACTCTTGATTGTGGTGGTAGATACAGACCCTCCGCAGGTATCAAAACTCAAAAAACCATACACCTAGAGAGTGAATTTTACTACATGCAAACAAGTAAGTTTCAAATAGTAATTATATCTAGAAACGCGCCCATCCGTCTCTTCTCAGCATCTCGAATCCAGCAGCCCCCTGCGGCACTGTCCACACAGCCACCATGCACACTTGGCTTGCCTGTCAGGAAGGAGAAATGTCCTAGGAAAATTAAGACATCAGTGCCCAGATGAAAATGTTAAGTACATATTAATAACTGAAGCCACTGCTTTGTGGCTGAGACAAGCGAGTTTTGCGGAGACTACAAAACTTTTAAATACTTGAATATACTTTTATTATATCGATGGTCCAAATCTCCCCATGTTACATTCATTTACTGCTTGGATAAAGAGATAAAGCAAAATTATTGATGGGCTTTTGCCACAAATAATTAACCTCATCATGGGAAAAAGTGGGAAAGCTGGTTAAAACACACACACACACACACACACTTCCTCTAATAGTAATCGATATTTATCTCTTCTGTTTCTCTAACTATTAAAAGCTGCTCAAAACATTTATTGCCATCACAAGGAGAAAGAATGCTCAATCACAAGGAGAAAGAATGCTCAATCCATCATAATTCCAGATGATTTATATAGAGATTATAAAGGGGGCAGTTCTTCTGTTTTGCGATTCATAAAGCAGTAAGCTTGCAATAAATCACTCAAAGATTTCCACTCAAGAGCCATCTCCTCACGTTTTAGCTTAAAGGAATAGGTCTTTGATGCCATGATTATAAATCAAATCCCCATTCACATGACTGGACCCATGCGCTATTCACGTACAGATGTCGGATTTGAGTAAATATTCTGTTCTCTGCTCAGTCTGTTCAGGAATAGGGCTCTCTGATGATTTATAAACCACTCAAGCTTCCCCCAATTCCCCCAGCACAAGGGGGTAGGTGGAGTTAACTCACCAATAATAATCCATATTTTACTGGCTCGTACCCTCTTGTGCTCATACACAGGATCTCTGGTTACTTGTAACAATTCACCTGGGGATCTAGAGCCCTCAGAGTTTATTGCACAGGTTTACAAAATCTAGACTGTCACCTACTGTCACAATAAGTTATCCTCGGTGTCCCTTTCCCTGATCCAGCCCTGTCCTCTGCCCCGAAGACCCTAGAGAGAATCCCATTACTGCCAAGCTGGTGGGCCCCACCACCAGTCACCAACACTGCACCGAAAGTGATGCGTCCAGCCAAGGCTCCCTAAGCCACCGGTTCTCCTGGTACTAGATGGTGTTCTCCAACCCAGGGCTCCTCAGCCCACTCTGATTCATACCATGGCACCCACGCAGCCATGTGTCCTTCAACTCTAAATCCCTCGTGATAACAACAGCTCCTTCAAATTCGTCCTTAAATCCCTCTGCTGGGCGAGGCTGGGATGCACAGATGCTACGTTTTCACCCCAAAGCCCTGCCTCCAACCCAGTCCCCATAAACCTCTCCCTAGCTTTTAAAATTGTTTTAAAATTATTTGTTTTATTTGTTCACACAAGTCCCTCTCTTTTTTCCCATTTTTTATGGTAAATAACTAAGAAGTTTACCACCTTAACTATCTTTAAATGTACAGTTCAGTGACATTAATACATTCATAACACTGCACAACTATCATCTTCATAGCTCTTTGCCTCTTGCAACACTGAAACTCCATACCCATCGCATGCTAACCCCCCATCGCCGCCTGACCCCGATCCCTGGCAACCACCATTCTACCTTCCATCTCTATGATTCTGAAGAATCAAAGTATCTCGTATAAGTAGAATCACACAGTATTTGTCTTTTTCGTTACTGAATTACTTATCATATTTAGCATAATGTCCTCAAGTATCATCCATATTTATCCCCAGCACTTTCAACCAAAACCAAAAACCTAATGTGAAATTTCTCAAGGGGCTGCCCGACCACTCACAGCCAGGTCTGAACTGTGGTCAGCCCCAGATAGGAATCATGAATCTTATAAAGCCTTTACACTTCAAAGCCAACTTCTCTGTAATGATTTTCCCAGTGCTTCCTATATCCCCACCCCTCTCTATCTTATTCACAGTCTTACTTGGAAGGTTAATGAGCATATGCTTCTTAAATGAATCAGGATATTTTTTTCTTTTCTAGTATTCTTTTGTAAAATACAAACAACCTCACTTGCTACTGTTTATCTAGCTATGAAATTTCTGAGACTTGTGTCCTGCTATTTTTTTTACAGCATGATCATATGAATCATTTGATGAAATCCTCACCACAACCCTGTAAAATAAGGCAGAATTACTATTATTTCAAACACCCCTAAGGAAAAAGGGTTAAAAGAGGTTAAATAACTTGCCTGAAGACACACAGCAAACCTGGGTCTGAGACTAAACTAGGCGCCTCTATCCACAGAACACTTACTTCTGCTTTAACTTACAAAATCTCTCTTGATGGGAGACAGAGTTATGACCCAAAGGCCATTAAGATACCCTACAACTGCTCTAAGCCTGACACTCTAATTTTTTTTCCTTGCAATTTTTTAATGGGAAATTTAGATTTTCGCATGCTAAGAAAAAGGAATGAGATGACTTTCAACGAAGAAACTTAATTCTCAGCATTTCTAGCTGGAGCAGCAATCTGCAGGCAATCTTTACGCAGCATCTTGAGCAAAAGAAGCATAAGAAATTGCTGCTATTTCCTTCTAAATATAAAAATACTTATTATCAAGCACCAAGGCTCATAAAAATCATTTACAGTATTCAATAAAAAGTAATTTCTCAAAAGTCTTTATTGTGTCGTAAGTTGTATGTTGCCATACAGTTTTTTTATAACTTACTTTTTAAGAAATTAGTTTATTTCAATCCATACCAGCAATTCTGGTACGAACAAAACTCTCATTGCAAGTAGAACTGTGTACACTCTGCAAATACTCTCTGACACCTCTTAGCAATTGACCTGTGTCACAGAGATATTATCATAAATAAAATAATAAATGTAATCACAGTAAGAACCCTGATTTACATATCTATTTTTTGGTATCTTGTGAAATAATTTCCCTTTTCTAGCCTTCAATTTTCTCTTCTGTTCATAAAGAGAACTGGACTTGGCCTCCTCTGTTGTTCTGTAATTCAAAGCAGACAACCCAAGTTTTGAAATGTCAATGTGGTAGTTACTATAGTGTCCAATAGGTGGCAAAACAGGCAATTTAGCAGTAGTCATGGGGTAAAAAAAATGGCTAAAATTCTAGCAACACAGGTTTGGGACATGGTCTCACCATTTTATAGATGGGGAAATAAAGACCCATAGTGGTTACATTTCACTTTGCTTTTTTCTCTGTGACAGCAGCAAGATAAACTCCACAGTCTGCTTACCTGTACAACAGGACTAATTGTATCTACCTTGTTGTGAATTTGTAAAAAGATGGAATATGTAAAAGCACTTAACACAATGCATAGCAGGTGGTAGATGCAATGCCATTAGTTTTACTTAAAGAGTTATTGGCAGAGCTGAAAAGAAAAAGTGTATCTACTTTTCAAAATGTCACAATTATTATGATGTTTAAATTATTAACAACCTGAGATGAATCTCACTTTTTGTCACTTTCTATAGGTATGCGTTTCATCTGAGCTTCATGCTTGGATAACTTAATAACTTAGGTTATTACTTTTCTTTCCTTCCTTGTGTTCTTGTGAAGCACTACTACTACTTTAGAGAACTATTTTTATAGTTTTAAGTTTCAAACTTCTTTGTCAACACCTTTGGATAGCCAGTTTGAATTTGCTGTCACTTGCTCAATTGTTGGAATTTGACAGGAACCAAAGGAAATGTGACAAAATGGCCTTAGAATTGAAATTAAAGCACTAACCCCTCACACCTCTGGCTCTGCAGAGGCATTACACCAAGGGTTCCCTCTGCATTGAAACATTTTGATCCTTATAACAAACCTTTTCAGTGTGTACTTCTATTACTCTCATTCTCAGATGAGGAACCTACATAGAAATTTAATACAGTTCATTACATATCACAATGTTCCCAATTACCTCAAAATTTTCTTGGTTCTAATAAAGTACATGAAATTCCTTCCATTAGGAAGTTGGTATCATTTAAAATCACTCTGTAAGCCAAAATCAACAATAATATGAGCCAATTTACCAATATAAGTGTAGTCCTATCTCAAGTATTTTCACAGAGTCTCTACTTATTTCTTTTCTTAATGGAATTATTGATAATATTTATAATTTTTATTATTTTATATATGTTGATATTACATATGATTTATAACAATTATAAATATAATATTTAAGAAAGATCATTCTTCACCAGCTGATGTGTTATACTATTGCTGCTTTATGGCATAATAATAGCAATAGATCACCTCATAAATCTCCTAATTTCCTGGCCCAATGACCTTAATCAATGCTGTGATTTTCTCCAAATTCCTCTAGAGATCTAATGAGATTCTTCGTACAGCCTTTAGGTCAAACTATCAACTTCTCTTCTTAGCTCCTCAGGCTGAAGCACCATGCATTGATCTCTCCTTTTCTTCCCTCCCCAAGCAGACTTAAACTCCCTAAAAGTAAGGATAAAATATTACACCACTTATGTTTTCCCTGGGCCTCCTAATACCCAAATACTTCCTGATTCTGATATGACTGTAAAGAATCAAAATAGGAAACATCAAGAACCTAAATCATCCAGATCTTGGCTTGGCTCTGTAGCCAAGAATTTGCCAATTATCAATCCCTCTCTTGCTAAGTGTTATACAAGGAAACTTGGAGCAAGCTGATATAAATCATAAGCATAACAAGACTTCCTTCGACACTAAAATATAAATACTGTATTCCACTCAACCAAACACTGAATAAGCTGTCACTATGTGTCATGAGCTAGGCCCCATGCTGGTAACTCAAAGGTGAGACACAGTTCCTGCCTTTTGAATTCATATATACAAAGTTTAAAAATAAATAAGTAAAATCTTATATGTGAGTAGAAGGATTGGGTTTTATGATTCCTTTATTCCTTCGTCCCTTCTATTTTTGCCCCTGGTGACAAAGGGTTATAATAAGACATCAAAGTTATGCTATGAAGGGCAATAATCATCAGATGCTCTTAGGTCAAATTGGTCCCCTTATATTTACTTAAGGGACAATGCTATGAAAAGAATAATGCAGGCTTTAACACCTGCAAAAGGAGAGATAAAATGATGGGCCCTAGAGAAAAAGCAATGGAGACCAAGAGAGAGGTGCTTTCAAGTACCCAAGGAAAATAGGTCTGACAGTAACTGAAAGATAACTTAGGAAAGGGTAAAGAAATGTGGGTTTTCTGGATTTCAGGCATGTTGGCATTCAACTGCAAATAACAGCGTTTTCTTAGTGGTGACAGAGCGAGCCTGACAATTCATCTTGCCATTGTGAAATCTTATGCAAATACATATCACAGCAATGCTAAAAGTAGATATAAAACACACACGTAACACCAAAGAGGGAATTAGTAATATAGCTTCAAAAAACAGATGATGTGGGTTTACCCACCTGAAGATGTGATGGAACAAAACGTATTTCACATGAATTCATGTCATCCCTAACCTCACAGCGTTCACAACACAA
This sequence comes from Tonatia bakeri, assembly GCA_004024845.1. Lineage (NCBI taxonomy): Eukaryota > Metazoa > Chordata > Mammalia > Chiroptera > Phyllostomidae > Tonatia > Tonatia bakeri. The sequence goes on along the minus strand of PVIA01004794.1, from coordinate 81,262 downwards.
AAACCTAGCAAAGGAGCCAGCCTCAATCCCCACCACCAGTGTTGTGAGCTGAACTGTGTCCTCCAAAATTCCTATGTTGAAGTCCTAACCCCCATTTCATCAGAACATTTGGAGATAGGGTCTTTCAAGAGGTAATTAAGGTTAAATGAGGTCATTGGGATGGCCCCTAATATTATATAAATGGTGTTCTTGTATGAAAAGATTAAGACACGGGCATAGAGGAAAGACTATGTGAAGACACGAGAGAAGCCAGCCCTCAACAACCAAGGAGAGAGGCCCACAAAAGAAATCAACCCTACTGACACCTTGATCTTGGACTCTAGCCTCCAGAATTGTGAGGAAACAAATTTCTGCTGTTTAGGCCATCCAGCCAGTCGTACTTTGTTATGGTAACCCTAGGAAACTAATACACCCAATGCCTACAGTTGTTGCCCGCTGCCACCATTATTCTAAACACCTAAGGACGACCTTTTGTGGAAAAGTTGTCTTGTCAAGCTCTCTTACACAGCCAAAGGAGATAAAAACTGCAAGTCTTAGCTGCCTCAAGCTATAGAATTTCATTTCCCTTCTTGTTTCTGTCATAAAACTGCATGCATGGCTAAGCTAATTCAATTTGTAATATGTACCTTCTCAGGCATGTCATGGAAGATCTATTGGTGTTTCTTAAAAACTAAACACTGAAGTAGGTTTTTAATAAGTTTTCCTCTCAAGATTCAAATCCACAGGATTAAACATAAAAAGAGAGGAAGCATTAAAAAAAATCACTTGCCTTAGGCTATGGGATGTACCTGATCAGCTATAGTGATAAAACACTTTTTTTTTTCATTTGTAAAAGGAAATAATTGATAAAGTCAGTGTGTCTGCCTCCATACTCAACCGCACTATTTAGCAGAGGACAGGCCAAAATATCACAAGTGGCTGCATGTAACAGGCGATTTCATGAGACAGAAACCACTGGCATGTTTAAATTTCACAGCACTTCCTGTGCAGTCAGTTTCCACAATACACTCCCCCATGCTCTTGAAAGAGAGAGACAGTATCTTACACTCCCTATGTAAGTGCACATCTTCCTCAGTGTCTAACATGATAACAAACCCATAGACAAAGATCAATAAACATGGTCCAACCTATGAGCAGTATCAACTATTGGCAGATCTTCCCAATGAATGGGGCATTGAATATGTTTCTCATGATGTTTATAGGACTTAAGAGCAAATATTTCTGCTAAGGCATTGGGAAATCCATACATATGCAAATAAAGTACTCCTTCCGTGAAATATCCAAAAACAGACATTCACATAACCTGTACAAGATTATCTAACCATTTTCCCCCATAAAACCCCTTTTTGGTAAATGCACAGATTTACACTTTATTGCATATCACCAACATCATTATAAAACCAATAGAACAAGCAATGTCACAATGATGTCTAAAATATAAAAATGCTGGAGCCTTATAATTTTTTGGAATAAATTCAGTGGGCATGGCCGTCAACCTGGTACTGTCATGCTGGCTACACTTCACCCCAAGCCAAGAAATCTACATGGAGGACTTCTCCAGACAATGTATGTGTTTGACTCTGTCCCATCTTACATTGGTTACAGAAACAGGTAACTGCCCTGCACTTCCAGGCTTCTTCATCCAGCCCCTCAGGACCACTAAAGAAGATCTGAACCCCACGCTATGGCATTTCATTCATGTCCCAAAATAGAGGAAAACAAGCTTAGGCAGGATGACAACCAAAGAGAGAACAAAGAAAGTAATTCTGGCCCTGGCTGGATAGATCAGTTGGTTACAGCATCATCTGAATACACCAAGGTTGCGGGTTTGATCCCTGGTCAGGGCACATACAAGATTCAACCCATGAAATCATGAAATCATAAATAAGTATAAGAACAAATTGATGTTTCTTTCTCTCTCTCTGTCCCCCTCCCTTATTCTCTCTCTCTAAAATCAATAAATAATAATAATGATTTAAAGAAAGCAATGTGGAAGAAATCTAAGATGGTATATAAAGTTTGTGTCTCAACATGAAGACTAATGAGAAAAGCACCCCAAACAGTGAGCACATGATTTATATTTTTATTTATATATGAAATGTTGTGTATGTGCACAGAGCAAGAGAACAAAATACCATAGCTAGAAATAGACTCAATTATATAGAGTAGTTTAATATACCGTAAGGTAGCACTTCAAATCAAAAAGAAAAATATTAATTTTCAAATATGATGCTAGAAAAACTTAATAGCAACCTGAAAAATAAATGTTAGATCCCTTTTTCATACCTCACAGAAGGATAAAATCATAACGGACAAAACAATGAAACAAAAGGAAATAATAAATGTGCCATCAGAAACCACAGGGGAATTTCGTTGATAACACCAGAATGGAAGGCGCATTCCTAAGAATGACACAGAGCCCAGAGATGTACAAGAAAGGATTTGAGTTCAACTACACAAAAATTTTAAATCTCTACAGAGCAAAAAAAAAATTTGTACAAGTTCTTCCAACTCACATCACAGAAGACTAATTTATACAAATAATTTTTCCAAGTCACAAGGTAAAACCAACAATAGAATTAAAATGTGAGTAAACAATACGAACAGCTGGTTCAGAGAAAAATACAGCTGTTACACATATGAAATGGTTCTTAAAACATTCTTGTAGAGAAATAAAACTATAATGAAACAGCAAAAGTGGCAGGCAGGATGCTAATACAGATAATTTGTAAACATCACGTTGACAAGGCCATGGAAAAGTGTGTTTTTATGTGGTTCTTGAGACTGTAACATAGTAGACTCTTAATGGCTAGAAATTTAATGCCATCTCATGTATCAAAATTTAAAAGCATTTGCCCATTCACCAAGGAATCTTATGTTTAATAATATATTATATATGTATCCAGATAGAGGTACAGATAGCTATGGATATGCAGATACTTAAATAATGTATACAAGATAGTCCTTGCAGCAGTATTTTGAACAGCAAAACCATGGAAACAGCCTAAATATCAATGGGAGACCAATGAAATTAATTATATGACATACACACAATGGAATAATTGTCAGTTATTCCAATGAGGAATCCTTAGCTACTGAAATGGAAAATTCTCTGAGATACATAATCACATGTTAAGGACTAGGACAGGACAGATTTTATAGTACATACACTTACATTAAAAAGTGCCTAATCTTGACTATGCACAGAATGCATTATGTTCTAAATACAAATATACAATAAACTGTTACACTTGTTATTTCTAGGGAAGAAAAATAAGTTCAGATTCTAGGTTTGGAGACTCTGATGAACAAACACCCTTATAAGTGTGGTGCTGTGTCTGTGTGTTACCTATTCAGAAAAACAAACAAGATTCGAAGTCTCTTCATCCTCTAATTTATAAGAGCTTCTTGTGGACTTTTTTCCCTTTTTTACCAGGACATACCAAACTACATCTGAATCCCAACATAGATTTAATTTACATGTGTTCATTGGAGGGGGGAGGGGAATCAGAAAGAAGAAAACACCAAAATTTTAATTGTAGTTACTACTGTGTAGTGGAATTATGAATAAATTGGGTTTTTTCCTGCATTTTCCTAACTTTCTACATTAAATATATGTAATATATCATTTTATAAACAGTAAAAAAGTTATAATTTAGAAGATTTTACATGCTACAATGAAAATACCAAGATAGAGAGAGATACATCTTGCTAATGTCAATCAAAAGAAAACTGGAGTATCTATATTATTTTCAGACAAAACAGAATTCAGGCCATGGAAACTTATTAGGAATAAAAAAGGGAATTACATAATAATAAAGTGGTCAGTACTCTGAGAAGATATAATAATCTTCATCATGTATGCTCCTAATAATAGAACATTAAATATGTGAGACAAGAACTGATAGAACTGCAAGGTGAAAGGAACAAGTACACTGTTACAGCTAGAGATGTTGAACACCTCTGTTTAAATAAGTGATAGTTCAAGCAGACAGAAAATCAGTTACAATAGAAATGACCTGAACCACACTACCATTTAACTTGATTTGACACCTAGAGAATACTACATCCAACAAGACAGAATGGACATTCTTCTAAGACTCATATGGAGTATTCACAAACATAGACTGGACTATAACACTCACCTTAAAAATTAAAATAAACAAAGTATTGTCTGAATCAATAATTAAGCTAGAAATCCATAACAGAAAGGTAGATGGAACACCCCCAAATATACACACGTACAAATAGTATATGGGTCAAAGAAACTTCCAGAGAAATTTTAAGATATTTTGAACTCAATAAAAATGAAAATACAACTTACCAAATTTGTAAAATGCAGTGAAAGTGGTGTTCATAGGAAAATTTTTGCCATTAAATTCATATATCATAAAATAATAAAAAATAAAAATCAATAATCTCATCTTTGAAACAGGATACTAGAGAAAGAAGAACAATTTAAGCAATAGAAGAAATAATAGAAAATAAAACAGAAATCAATAAAATTAAACACAGGAAAGCAATAGAAAAAAACTAGTGATCAAAGCAGTTGGCTCCTTTAAAATGATCAGTGAAATGAATTAATGAACCCCTTCTCAAGCTAATGAGGGAGAGGAAAGGGAAAGGAGAGGAAGGTAGAGGAGGGAAGAGGAGGGACTAATTATAAATAAACACAAAAGGGGAGTGGCTGGGGGGCAGGGGCTTGGTGGAGGGGAGCAAAGGGCAAGGGGTGGAAGGAATTGGGGACATCTTTACTAGTGTCAACAATTTTTTAAAGGGGTGGGGTATCACTACTGGCTCCCTGGACACTAAAATTATAATAAAGGAATACTATAAACAACTCAGTGGCTACAAATCTGATACTTTAGATGAAATAGACCAATTACTTGAAAGATATGAACTACCAAAATTCACAAGGAGAAATAGAAAATCCGGTAAGGCCTAAATTTACTGAATAAATTGAATTGGTAATTAATACCATTACCAAAAAGAAAAAAACAGGCCCAGATGGTTTCACTAGTGAATTCCAACAAATGTTTAAGGAAGAACTGATGACAATTCTCCACAACCTCTTCCAGAAACCAGAAGCAGAAAGAGAGCTTGCTAACTCATTATATAAAAATAGCACTACTCTAATATCAAAAAGAAAAGATGAACACATTACAATAAAAAAAAACTACAGATCAACAGCTCTCATAAACACTGATATAAAAATCTCCAACAAAATATCAGCGAGTTGAAAGCAACAATGTAAAAACAATTACACACCATGGCCAAGTAATAGGATTTATTTCAGGTACGAAAGCCTAGGTCAATATTAAAAGAAATCAATACAACCCACTACAACAAAAGACTAAAGAAGAAATGTGATGTGATCACATCAATCAACACAGAAAAAGCATTAGATAAATGCTTTTTGTGCTATTTGTGCTTCACAAATGCTATTTGTAAAATGCAAATTTCAACACCCATTCATTATGAAAACTCTCAGAAAGTATAAAAAAAGGGACAGATCAAGAACAAGACAAGGATGCCCTCCTAACAACTGCTTTTCAAAATAATATAAGAAGCCTTAGATAGTGCAATAAGACAAGAAAAGGAAACAAAAGATATAAAATACAAGAAAAGGAAGAAATACAAGCACCTTTTTTCACAGATGATCTTACTGCCTATGAAGACAACATCAAAAAATCAATAAATAAAACTCCTGAATTTCTGTAAAAGCTAAACAATGTCTTCCTGCATACAACCCAGAAATTATGCTCCTACATATTTATCTGACTTGAGAACTTATTATCATACAAACACCCGCATGTCAATGTTCATGACAGTTTTATTCATAATCATCCAAAACTGGGAGCAACTAAAATGTCCTTCAATAGGTGAATAAAAAATGGTGGTACATCCATACAATGGAATATGATTCAGCAAACAAAAAAAAAGGAAAAAATGATCAAGCCAGGAAAAAGCATAACTAATTCTTAAATCTATATTGCTAAGTGAAAGGAACCAATATAAAAAGGCTGTACACTATATGATTTCAATTATATAACATTCTGGATAAGACAAAACTATAGAGATTGTAAAAAAAAAGAAAGAAAGAGAAGGAAGGAAGGAAGGAAGGAAGGAAGGAGAGAGAAAGAAGAAGAAGAAGAAGGAGGAGGAGGAGGAGGAGAAAGAAAGGAAAGAAAGAAAGAAAGGAAGAAAGGAAGAAAGAAAGAAAGAGGCAGAGAAAGAGTGGTTGCCAGGGGTACAGGAGGAGGAGGCGAGAGTTAAAATGGTGAGACACATGAAATTTTTTAGGGTAGTGAAACTATTCTGTATGATTCTGGAATTGCGGATACACACTATACATTTTTTGGAAACCCATGCAGCTATCCAGCACAAAAAGCAAAACTTAGGAGGGGTTTCATTTAGGAGGTCACAGAGAAGTTTTAGTTTGGAATGAAGACTATGACAAAACAATCTGCATCTGTATTACATTTATATGGAACAGCCCCACTGGAGGGGAGCAGGAACTAAGGTAATGACCTAAGTAATTGTAGAAATGAGTGAAGTCTACAAAACAAGACAAAAGAAAATACGCATAAGCACTGTACACTAGCTGAGAAAGTTGTTTCCAGGGGTGGGGTGGAGTAAATATTCTGATATTGCTAGACATGCATAACAAAATTGAACAACTAAGCAAACTGATCCCCAGTCGTGAGAGGCAGGCTTCTCACTGTTGGAGTGTGAGTTACACATCAGCAGGGGTGGAGGCTACAGTGATCCATATGGTGGGGGATTCTATTGTAGCTGAGGACATCAGTATGAACTTATATTTATCCTAATGTAGTTGCAAATGTAGAAACATTTATATATCTGTGCATATACGTGAGTTAGTATACACATGTCTATTTCCTTGTTCTGTTAGCTGAGAGGGCTTAGAAGCAAAGATATTCCAGTAGCAATGAATGAACACAACTAGCATTCGGTTCTTTGTTCCTAATGTTATTCTCCAACACACACAAAAAAAAACAAAAAACAAACAAACAAAAAAAAAAAAACCAGGCCTCTCTGGAGAAATTGCCAATTCTATAACTGGGATGAGAAATATACAAGACAGAGCTACTGGGGGCACACAATAATGGGGTAGGTTAAAAGGGAGCATGAGCTAACCAAAAGAGCTCTGATGGCCAAAGCTGGAACAGTTTGAATAACAAAATAAGGTAATATTAGAGTATAACCCAAAGTATAAAACAAACATCCATGAGCTCTTACTGATATAAGTAAATGATGGAATAAATAGATGGAGTCAAAGAGAAAAATCTCCCATGCAGAAGAATTTCAAATAATTTATGTAGAAACTCCATCAAGGAGTATCTCCTGAAGTGTCACCTGAACATAATGACTTCCTTGCAAAGAGCACAGTATAGAAAGAGAGAAAAAGAGTAACTTTACAATGGAGAAATCTGACAAGCACTACCCTACTCAGGTGACCAAGGTCAACATCCATAGATAAGTTATGGTGATTGGATGCATCCTTGATATAATGAAAATGGCTCTCTACTTCTATAGGAGCAAAGAACATTTCCACAAGTGCTTTCACTACAGAATACTGTAATAAGAAGACAAATTCAATAAAAACAAGACTTCAAAGAGGATATCATCGAGCAAAGAATAAAAAGAAATTCAGACTGAAAGAAACAAATTGAGGATAACAAGCATTATCAATATTGGGTCAATAAGTGAATCAGAAACAAAAGGGATTAGAAAAGATGTAACTGAAAAGTATATTTTTAATTAATAGGAAAGATTTAGTAACAAACACAACAAATGCAAATATTTTTTAAAAGACCAGAATATTAGAGCAGGAAGACAAAGAATCTAACTTAAAAATTATTGTTGCTGCTAAAGCAAAATAATAAATACAATGCACAACATATACAACAAATACAAATTTTACTGAAATTGGGCATGGGGTGGAGGCTTGACTATTTAGAACAAATACTCCATGGTATTTGTTCCATTCCATGAAATCTTGACAAAGAATGTTCAATGCTGAATTCTCTCTTGGTCTGACATATATCTCAAGCACAGAAAAAGAACTCTTAAGTTATTCAAGAAGAAAAAATAAATAATGTACTAGGGGAAAAAGTCAGGCTGACTTCACAATATCCCACAAGCAACATAAAAACAGTGGGAATGGTACTTTTATAAAATAATGTTAATATTCTACACCTGGAAAATGTAAAATTAATGCATAATAAAAAGTAGGAGTTTGAGGAGGGGAGATCGAATGATGCCCACAGTTCTTTTCATTGCATAATATATGAAAGGGAATTATGTCATTAATTTCAACTACTTAGTGTTTTTAATAATTTATTATTTCTAGAAAAATCTTTTAGGAACAAATGAATCATCAGCTTATCAAGTGCCAAGATCTAGCTCTGCATACATATGAGGTCTGTCCAAAGTCCAACCATTGTTAATATAATGAGAATGGTTTGCATGACATCAGGATAATCTGGCAGCCAAGGAGAGTGGAGTGGAATGTGCATGCATGAACAATGATGACTTCACTGTACTAGTCAGTGGGGGTGGTAGACGCCCCACTGAGTGAGCATGTGTACTGTGTGGCTGTCACATTGAAAATGACTGAGCAAGAACAATGAACCTGCATCAAATTTTACATTAAGCTTGAACATTCCTCCATGAAAACTATTTGGATGATTCAGAAGGCCAAAGCTATGGAACAGGTGATTGGCAGCTTCATCACAACAACATGCCCACTCATGCATCACATTTCCTACAGAGTTTTTTGGCAAAACATCAAATCACCCAGGTGACTCAGCCCCTCTGCAGCCCACATTTGGTGCTCTGTGACTTCTGGCTTTTCCAAAACTAGTGTCACCTCTGATACGGAAAAGATTTCAGAACATTGATGAGATTCAGGAAAGTATGATGGGGCAGTTGATGGTGACTGGGAGAACTGTGTGAGGTCCCAAGGTGCCTACTTTGAAGGGAACCGAGGCATCACTGTCCTATGTACAATGTTCCTGTATCTTGTATCTTCTTCAATAAATGTCTCTATTTTTCATAGTATGTAAATATCTCTATTTTTCATAGTATGTGGCTGGGTACTTTTTGGACACAGCTTGTACGTGTATAGCTGGTACAAACTGAGAAATCTATCTTGTCCTATAGTTTTGAGTTAAAGTATTTGCTTCTAGAATAAGTATATGAACTTGGGCATATCTTCAAAGAAAATAAACTGATATCATATAAATTCATTTATGAATTCCTTTGATTTCTTACTAGAATAAGGGTTAGCTAACTTGCAATGAGGAAGGTAGAAAATTCTTTAGTCTTTACAGTCACAACTACTCAATTCTGCTGTTGGAATTACAAGCAGAGGAACAGGCATGGGAGCTGTGTTACGGCAAAATTTCACACACAAAAGATGGCAGCAGGCAACCTTAGCCCAGGGGTGGTAGTTTGTGTATCCTTGTGCAGAGTGTACTAGAAAAAAATTAAATGTACAAAATTTCTGAAAACACTCTAACCTTTTGTCACATTTTGTAACATATGTTTATTGTTGCAATATGTGTACATTGCTGAAAACTCAGAAAAAGAGAGAATATTTTTAAAGAAGAATAAAAAATGTATGTACAATTCTGCTATCCAAAAATAGAGGATATTTGATATCAACATATTCTCCTTTTTTCATATGGCTTTTCAGAGAATACTGTATTAACAATTTTACATCCTGATTTTTACACTTAGCATTATATCATAATTCTTATATAATTAAAACTGTTGGAAACATGATGATTTTTAATACCTGTGTAAAATTCTACCGTGCTGTCATTTCAAGATTTATGCATTCATTCCTTATAGTTGGCTATTTGAATATTCTACTTTATCCCTATAACATAATGCTTAAACGATCACCTTTGTACTTAAATCCTTTTTTGTGCTTCACTTTTTAGAAGACTCACAAAAATGAAATTACAGAGTATGAACATTTGTGAGGCTTACAATATATTTTCCTAAATTTCTTCAAATTCTAATTTATACTATAGTAGAGGTACTCATAAAAATGTAAAGCTACATATGCTTATTTTACTAATAGGAATGCCTGTCTCCTTAAAAATTGAAATATAGATTACAAATTAATCTTGAAAATACTGTATACAATACAGCTATGTATCACTTGGTTTTAAAAAGAAGCAAGTTCAACTGCTGTTCTTCGGCAAGACACAGACATTCATTTGTTTCAGATTTGGGGCTACAGAGGTAAGCACCACAGCAAACTCTCGGAGCAGCGCAATTCATCGCCATGGGCATTTCATTGTCAGTGAACACAAACCAAGGCTAGCACCTTTCTTCCCTGAGTGATATAAAGCCAGCATAAACATGGAGAGAGAAATCTGACGCTTGTTAGTGGCTGAAATGCATTGTTCTCTTCTCCTCCAAATAAGTAGTAGAATGTTGCACATGAATACCTTCCACCCTGTGATTTATTTTCTCTACCAAGTATTACTCACAGAGAGGAAACTGGAGCAGAAGCTTTCTCCCAGTATCCTAGATAAAAATGCCAAATGGTAAAATCACATAAATATCAATATAAATTTCCCAGAATACATCTACCTTAAAATGATCATGGCTGATTCAACTGCTTAGAAGCATTGTCTATCTCAAACCAGATGTGTAAGAGACCATATTTTCCATTTTTTAAGCAACTGAAAAGATTGGAAATGCCACAAACACTGGATTGCATGGACCCAGATTAGAATCCCATCTTTGCTAGTTATTGCTGTGTGATTTGGGGCAACTTACCTATTCAAACTTGTTTCCTTTACTACAAAATGGAGAAAATAATACCTACCTCATAGGTTGTAATTAATAATAAATAAGACAATATGCACCAAAGTGACTAGCACAGGTCCTAGAAAATAAGTCTCAATCGATGTTGGTTGAGTCTGAAGTTTCCCCATTCATCTATTTGATTACAACTATCTCAATAATTTAGCATCTCTCTCAATACTGGCAAAGGTAAACTTTACCTCCCTATTTCACTAAGCCTTATTCTAAACTGCAAGAGTCCTAACAGTGATGCTTCTGACTCCCTTTAATTCCACTGAACACAAAACTAGATAAATAACTTCAGAGCCTCATAAGCAAATTCATGCTCCAGGACAGCTGTGATCAAAGTGAATTTTCATATGAACTGCCAATCCGCACATTTTTCAACCTTGTGTTTGTATCAAATCCAGACATTTCACTGTATACATTTTATATGCACTATTACTGCTGCTTTCACTTTTATTAAAGAAAAGAAATGATTAAAATCCCCATAAAGTACATATTAAGAACTCCCTAGAGAGAGTAAACATAATATCATATGAGTTACTTATTGAATTCATCAGGGTTGGGTATGATGTACATACATTATGGAATTCTTAAAAATACATGTTCTTGACTCAACTGCAGTCATTTAGTGGAAGAAATTTCCATTTGAACCTTTTAAAATAAATAAACTACAGTATCTTCCTGATGGATAGGCAAAATGATAGGGAACTTGTTAGAGTCCATTATGCAAATTCACTGCTCCTGGTTTTGTGAGCCAAAAGTAGGGCAGGTGGCTGCAGAATACTGGAGCCAGGGAGAGTTCTCACTTCTTTAGCAAACTGGTTTGTTTTTGTAAAAGAAGAATCCCTGTGGGAGTTCACCATGATCCCCAGTTCTAATTGTGGGGGTTTCTTGGGAACAAGTTCTTCCAGAAGTAGAACCTGAGCCAATGATTTGAGTGTTAAAATGCTCTCAGAAGAAACCAGTAAGGGGGTAGCAAAAGGAGGATAGAAAAGGAACAGCAGCCAAGAAGGGTATGACTTCAGGTAAAAGTGTAGACTCCGCTCGATCCTGCAGGGGGCTCTGGAGCGTTAACCTTAGGCCTGTCTCTCTGGTGTCAGTGGGGCTGGGCTTTTGTTAACAGATCAGAAAGTCAGTCAGCCAGGGTAGGAGGAGGTAAATAATCAAGCATCTCCGACTCTCCCTAAGGGGCAAGGAGGTTCCAGTAGCCAAGAAGCATCCTCCGAAGTAGGTCGCAGGTGCTAGCATTTAGCAGCTAAATACGCAGAGGCAGAGAGGGATGTGAGAGGATGCAGGTGGGCACCAACGGTGTCCCCTGCAGTGGGCATGGTTTGTATTCAAATTAGTGTAGACCAGTGTATAAAGTAACTGTACTTCATTGATCTAATTCTTAAATCTGAAAGTAATGTTAGAAAAGTTTTTAGATTACCAAAACATGAAACCCCCAATAGGAAAACAGAACTAGAGACATGGAAATAAAGAACAAACTGACAGTGACCAGAGTGGAGGGGAGAGGGGAGTAACAGGGAAAAGAAGGGGAAGGGTCGAGGAACATGTACAAAAGACCCATGGGCAAGGACAACGCGGGGAGGGGGAATGAATGTGGGAGGTGGGGGTTGGGGAGGGCAGGGGAGGTAATGGGGAACAATGGGGACAACTGTATTTGAACAACAATAAAAATGTTTATTTAATTTAAAAAAAGAAATACTTTCTTCATTATGTGAAGTTATTTCTCATTGTTCTACTGCTACATTCACCAAATCACTCAACATGCTTATTATCTCTCACAGTCAGAAGCCCTTGTAATAATCAGTCTAGCTGATAAAATTTGAAGGGATGAACCTGCTTTTCACTGACCAAACACTATTCCACAGTCACACAGTATATCCAAGGTGACCCAAATTCCTCAAATGGAGGGGAAGACCCCCCCAAACAAGGTAAAAACCATCCTCTCCTTAGTTCCCAGCTCAGAATTCATTTCCTACAGGTACTTTTAAGTTACATCTCAATCTTTATACAAGTCGCTTCATTCATGAGAGAAAAACTCATCAACAGGAATTTTTAAATGGAAGAATAAACCATTCTGAAAACTCTCATAAGTATTTATATGAAGACTCTTTCTTGGCCTTCACCAATGCCTTCAAACAAATCCCAAATACCTGCGCACCGCCTCTCTGCCAGCTGCAGCACTCCTCTGTGATGACCACTTGGGGCTCGGCTTATCAATCATTCAGGGGTCCTTGGCCGAAGTAACCAGTAACTCAGGTAGTTACTCCAGAAACCATTTTCACTTAGCAAGTGGAACAGTTACCCCCATCTTTTAATGTCTGTGTTTCACAACTGAGCACTAACATATATTGCTTTCATATATAGTTTTGTCATATTCCTGAATAGCACAGACACTCTTGGTGAGTACATTCTTTCACCTAACATTTTTAGGATCTTCTTGAGTTTCTACTTTAAATAATGCTTTTATAATTTTCCACATTATTAGCCTGTCTTCTCAACCTCTATCTGACCTTGTGCAATATTTCTAATATTTTGACAAACCCAGAACTATTTTCTACCACAGGAATAAGCTTGTGTTTTCTCTACAGTTGGAGACTAGGAGTGCTGCTTTGGGTGGTTTGCAAATTTCCCCATTCCTTTAAAACAAAACCTTAACTTCTCAAGGTCCTGTAAGAAGGGAACACGAAGTGAGTTGGGGTAGACCTAGAGTACTTCCTTTACAGACTTAAACCAATAACCTCAGCAACGAGTGTGATGAGAACATCAGGAAATCACAGGGACCAGGCTCGGCCATGGCACTGAGCCACACTTTGCGGATGTGTTTACATCACGTTCCTATTATATATATGCATACATATGCTTCAGTGAAATGCAGGCTTTTAATGAAATGAAGCAAAACATTCCATAAAAAGTTAGGGAGCTAATATCTAAAGTATGCAATTTTATAAATTACTGTAATTGAAGTTATTGTTAGGTTGGAGAGGGATGACTTCAAGAGTTCCCTAATTGGTCCCCAAGCATGCCAAGATTTCACCAGATAATGAAATGCTCCCATTAGCCCATGCACCTTTCAAGACCCCAGAGAAAACTGCTGGTTTCCAGGTTAGTGAAGATACCAAAGATTTCACTGCTCTGTGTTTCTGATGGGTGAGTTGATGCAGGAAAGAGAAATATTTACAGGCAATGGCTCATTCTACACCACAGGCTTTTCTGGTGGGTGGGCAGGTGGGTGCAGGAGGCTAGCAATAATTCATGACTCACAAAGACATTCAGGAAGTTTTGCAAGGGCAACAGACACATTGACAGCTATATAATTATGTTGTTTACAAAGGTATATACCAAGCAATTCTATTTCTCCACTAGTATAATTTTTATGTATCTGGTTACAGAGGAAGCCAAGCATGGAGAGAGAAGAATGGTTGCCCGTGATATCCTATTCGGGGTTAATGACCTTGTTGAACGGTGACTGTGCTTGTCTCTATCAACATGCCTGGACATACATGACCAGAGATATCTACATACCACTAGCCCCCCACCAACATCCCATATGCCTTGTCCAAGGCCCCATTAAGGAGACAGAGCTATCTAAGTAGGTAAACTCAGAGAAATGAAATAAATGGGAATGATGTGATCAAGAGGAAGCCCAGTGACTGTCTTCACTGCTCTATAATTACATACGATACGCCTTGCTGTGAAACGAAGTGGCCACATATTTAGAGAAAAACAAGAAAGGAAATTGAGGGCAGGAGAAAGAGACGGGGGTGGAAACAAAAGGAGACAGGTTCATGCTGGCCTCATAAAATGAGTAGAAATGTCCACTCTGTCTATATGTTTTGAAAGACTTTGTATAGAATTGATTTTATTTATTTATTAAATATTTGATAGAATTAACCAGTAAAGCAAGCTGAACTTGGAGTTTTCCTTATGAGAGGCATTTTTAAAACAAACTTTTCATTTTAAAATAATTTTACATTTATAGAAAAGCTGCCAAGGTAATACAAGTCCCCATATATCCTTCACTTAATTTTCCACATGTGGAATTTTCCCACCTTGGCACAACTGGTATTTCAGGCCAGAGGATTCTCTGTTGTGGTGGCTGTCCTGTGCATTATAGGATGTTAACTAGCATGTTGAGCTTTCTACCCACTAGATGTTGGTAACACTGTGGCCCCAGTTACAACAGCCAAAAGTGTTTCCAGACATTGGCTAATGTACCCTGAGGGACAAATTGTTCCTGATGGGGACTACTGCATAACATCTGACATAACCATGGTATTTTGTAAAAACTAAAAATCAATACAGGTACAACACTACTAATGTTAAACTATAGCCTATACAGATTTTGCCCACTTTTCTTTTAACATCTTTTTTCTGTCTGAAGATCCAAGATGTCACATAGCAGTTAATAAGAAAAGCATTAAAATTACAAATCAAGTTTCTTTAATTGATACAGGGTTATTCACCCTTCTGGAGTCACTTTGATTAAAATACATATATATACATATATATATATACACATATACCTATTCAATACCTATACATATATACATATACCATAGGTATTGTATATATATATATAAAATCAAAGACTTTATCCATTTAATCTAAGTTGTTAAGTTTATTGACATACACTTAGTTGTTTGTGATATTTCTTTTTCATCCTTTTATTGTCTGTAGAATATGTGGTGATACCCCATGTTCATCCTCATACTGATAACTTATGCTTTACTGTTTGATTACTCTGACTAGGCTGGTTTGTTTGCTGTTCATTTTATTGATCTTTTCAAAGAACAAGCTTTTAGTTTCATTTATTTTCTCTGTTGGTCTATTTTCTATTTTAATGATTTTTCATATCTTTACTATTTTTTTCTTTCTACTTTGGGTTTAACTTGGTGTTCCTTTTCTAGCTTTTTAAGATGAAAACATTATTATTTGAGATATTTTTCATTATAATTTAAAGTTATAAAGATACCTATAGGTACTGATATGGATACGTCCCACAAATGTAGGTATTTTGTTTTCATTTTTATTATTCAAAACAATAATTTTCTTTTGTGATTTTTCCTTAAGCCAAAGATTACTTAGAACTGTGTGTTTAATTTCCAAATGTTTGGGGATAATTCATATTTTTTCTTAGTAATTTTTAATTTAATTCCTTTTTTGGTAAGAGAAAATATTCTGCATAAACTTTAATTTTTAAATATATTGAGTTGTTTAACGGCCCAGGATCTGATTATCTTGGTAACTATTCCACATGTGCTTTAAAAGAATGTGTATTCTGCTGTTATTTGTTGGAATGGTCCATATATATCTATTTGGTAAAATTTATCAAACTTTCAATATCATTACTGACTTTTGCTCTGTATGTGCTATAGCAGAGAGAAAAAAGTTGAAATTTTCATCCATAAATACGGGTTTTTCTACTTCTTTCTGTTCTACTTCATCTATTTTGAAGTTGTTACTAGGTACATAAGTATTTAAGATAATTGGTCTTCTTAAAAAAATTGACCCTTTGTGATTATTAAATGTCCTGTTTATCCTTGGGACTATTCCTTATTCTGAAGTCTACTGGAATAATGTTAATATTGCCACTCCAACATTTTTATAATTATTTTTCCCATGGTATTATCAATTTTTATTCTTTTACTTTTACTTGCATATTTATATGTAAAATAGATGTCTTATATACAGAATATAGTTACATTTTGCTCTTTTATCCAATGTGACAAATCTTTTATTTGCCTTCATTTTTCAAATATATTTTTTTCTGGTATAGTATTCCAGTTTGACAGTTTTTGTTTTTACTTTCAATACCCTAAGAATCACAGTCCTATTTTGCCTGTTTTCCAGTGCTCAAAAACCCTTGTTTTTAGTATTTTATCCATTTTTTACATGTTTACAGCAACAAGGGAAGTCCTGTAACAGTTATTCATTTGTGGATACAAATGGAAGTCTCCACATAGGCTTCTGATGGGGCTGTCACTAATTTTATTGATGACCTGGCAAGTATGCTGCATGTTATACCAGGTACGTTCCTGTGGTAAATCAGTTGACTTCAACCGATGTGTGAAGCCATTATTCTTCCCAGTCATTGAGGATCCAAAGGTCATAAGGGCTGTAACTTTCTGATTTGAACCTACGTCTTCCTGCCTCACAGTTCAGTACTGTTTCTAATTCTAAAACAGTATGTTATTTACAGGAATTTCTGGACAAGTCCTCTGGAACTCAGCTTCTCCCTCTAATTTCCTGTTCCCCAAGGTGTCATTTGGCCGTAGCCTCTGCTATAAGGAATTCTACATATTAATATGCCAATTTAATATAATCAGTCAACTGAAGTCCAGTGGGCTGTCTAATTTTCTCAAACCCCCACAATATTAAACAACAAGGGAGAGTAAGAAAAGTAGATTAGCACTTATATCTCTGAATATCCAGATAGCATTTCTTCCATTACAACCTACTGGAGAACACTGGTTATTTAACTGATTATACTTCTTTTTTCCAAGAAAGCAACCTTTAAAATAATAAATCCTTAATTTACTTTAATTTTATGGAATGATAAATTCTTTTTTTTAAAGATTTTATTTATTTATTTTAGAGAGGGGAAGGGGGTAGAAAGACAGGGAGAGAAATATCCATGTGGGGTTGCCTCTCATGTGCCCCTTGTTGGGACCTGGCCTTCAACCCAGGCATGTGCCCTAACTGGGAATTAAACCAATGACCCTTTGGTTCACTGGCCAATGCTCAATCCACTGAGCCACACCTGTCATGTCTGAATGATAAATTCTTAATATAAATTAACACCCTCAATCTATTCTTCCAGTTCACCCTCTCAAATATGACCTCCAGAATATGAAATGAGTTTTAAATACACTGACATTCTGTCAACCATGTCCTTAAGGAACAGATCCGAGGGTCAGCTTTATTTGAAATGACTGTCATAAGTTGATTTGTAAAACGTTATTGGATGTATAGTTTTATACATGTCAAAATCTGCAATACACTGTTTCATAATTGCAGTTTTGTATGTGCAAACAGGTTTAAAATCAGTTTAGTTGCTTGGTTAGTTCTCTGGCACTGCCTATATGCCACAAATAGTAAAATGCAATGATAGTTCCTAGCTTATAGCTCAAGCTTTCCCAAGTCTTTATGTATCATCTAAAAGATTATGCCAAGGTTATACAGCCTTCTGAGCCTCAGTTTACTCAACTATAAAATGGCAGCTGGAGATAATCGACCTAAGTACCTTTAAGGTTCCTTCCTTTGTTTAACATTTTAGAATTCTATTTTTTAAGTTTGTTTAGCTGGCATAGTTTCAACTAGGAACATATTTTAATTGGCATGTTCATGCTCATCCAGCACAATGATAAGCCAGGTTCAAAATTGTACTAAGTCATACAAATAAAAATAAGAGACAGTGTCTTCTGTATAATCAAAATATTTAGTAGCTTTTAATTTATTGAAAAATCAGTGAAAGCCTTCTAGAATGTTAGCTATAGCACACAATGATAATTTTTCCCAGTAGTTCTCAAAATATAATGTACAGAAGAATCCCTTGAACGGGTTGTTAAAACACAACTTGATGGGCCCCGCCCCAGACTATTCTGATTCAGTAGGTCTGGGGTGGGTTCTGGGACTCTAAATTTCTAACAGATTCCCAGATGATGCTGATGTTACTGGTCCTAGGATTACATGTGAAGAACCATGGATTAGCCCAACCCATTGTTTTCTTCTCCTCCAGTATTCCATAGATTAATGAAAAGAGATATAGAGAAGTAGATTCATCTATTCAACATCATATAATAAGTCTGTCCCAGAGCCAGTTCCACTGGTCATCAAGCCTTTGTATTGTTTCTGCATGATCTCCCATATTGTCCTAGTTTTTCTGGAACATTAGGAGACATGCCCTAAAGGATATTAATGTGTTTCTCTGGATCTCAACATGATGTGGACACAGTAGCATGCACAAGCCATGACAGAAGGCTCACAACATTAAAAAATTAAACACTCAGAGAAATTACAGGTTACCTGCCCATTAATCTCATCAGTATAATTTGGTATCAGTGCTTTAACTTCAACCTAATATTTTTGGTTTTTATAACTCCCCTGACTTTTCAAAAGTGCTAATACAGGCATACCTCCTTTTATTGCACTTTGCTTTATTGTGCTTCACAGATGTTGCATTTTTTGGCAATATTACAGCAAGACCCTCCACCAACAAAAACACTACGACTCCCTTTATTGCAGTGATCTGGAACTGAACCTGCAATAACTCTAAGATATGTCTGTATTCATTCAATTGCTAGACATACAAGTTAAAGTAATCAAAGCCTCTTCATCTAATAATGTAACATTTAAAAGTAAATATAAAGGGAATTTTTCATATATGACAAAATTATCAAGAATACTATCTATCCTGTGAACAAAGCAGATAAGAGTTTTTAATAGTACATAATATGAATAGGCCTAAGATGGAAAACCCAAGAATTCCAATTCAAAAACCCAAGAGTTTGATTCATAAAATCTGTTGTACTAGTATGAAAATGACTGTTAACTATATGGCATTTTGTGCCTATTGCAAAACAAAGTTCAACAGAGCTGTTATTTATTCCATTCTATTTTACAATTTCATCCCTTTGGCTGAACCTCTTAGACGAAACAACCCTTAGAGGAAGAGGAGGCAGAGGAAGGGAAGGAGAAGAAATATGGCAGGAGGAAGACAAGCTGCTTCTCAGATCATCAGACCCCAATAAAACTGACAGAACTCAGTGAGGCTGGGCAAGTCCTAAAAAATGAAAAAACTCTGAGGCCAGTTCAAATGACAGGCTATTAATTGGGCTTTCCATGGTCACTTGTGGACCAGCAAAGCAATCAATCACAAATCATAGGAATGGTGGAACTTTGTGACTGCATGTCAGAGGCGCTTCACCAGATTAATAGGGCTCTAGGAAGTGGACTAATTAAATCAACATCAACTCTTTCTATATCATTCTAAAGCTTAGTCCAGTTTTTTTTTCCGTGTGTGTGTGTGTGTGTGTGTGTGTGTGTGTGTTGAGAAGGGAATGAGCAGTGAGCGTTGAGACCCAAGCCAACATTGCTTAAAAGGACAGTGGCCATTAGCCAATAGTATATAATATTTTATCTTTCTTTTCCAATTGGACCATTTTTTTTAATGGCTGAACTGCTTATCTAGAACAGTGAATCTTAACTCCAACTTCCCATTATAACCATCTCAGGAATTTTAGAGAACAGTGGATGCCCAAGTCTCAATTCAAATTAAATGAAAATCTCTATAACTGGAGACTCCTCAGTTGTTTCTGACATGAAGCCAGGTATGAGAAAGCCTTTTCTAGGACCACCTCCATAAGAGTTACCAGTGTTCAGTTCTATTTCTCCCCTCTATGTAATATCAAGATATATTTTCCATAGAAAAACTCAATAATTTCTACTCAAAAGGAATTACAGAGCATTAAAAATATAGACTCTGGTAGCAGCCTGCCTAGGTTCAAATCCCCTTGCCTACAGTTTACTCATTAGCTGATTGACCTTGGTCAAGTCATTTGATCTCCCTGTACTTCATTTTCCTGCTCTGAAGGAAGATAATGCTTTTACTTAGGACATAGGGTTGTTGTGAGATTAAATCACCTACAACACTGCCCATAACATAGTAAGTGCTATCATTATTTCCCAACCTATCCAGGAGGCAGGATAGCATAGTGGCTGAAAACACAGACTTTAAAGTAAAATAGACTCTTTTTCAGATCCTGGTTCTACCAGTGTACCAACCATGTGATCCTGCAGATGTTACTTAATCTCCCTGGATAGATGTCTATCTTAAATGATTGTCAGGAAGAATAAATGAAACAATTCATGTCACAGGCCTAACATAGAGACTGGCTCAGTAAGTTTCTGTCATAACTATTACAGCTAACTTAAGAGAAGGAATGGATTCATTATACACTTCAGTAAGATCTTGAGTTGACTTTTCCATCTCAGGTGAGAGGGAACATTGTGTTTATAGCGGTCACCAATCTTTTCTCCAGGAGGGTAAAAACAGAAAAAGAGGATAATCCACAAACAAATTTGTTGAGCTCAAACAGCAGGCCTCAGTTATCCCTGGGAGAAAATGGATTATCGTCATTAGTGTCTGCCGTCTCCAGCCCAGATGCAAAAGCCAGAGGCATCTTAATTATAAGCAGCTTCATGAATTAATCTTCATAATTCTAATACTTCAGAAATTAACCTCTTGTCCTGAGAAGGTCAAGTGAAATGTCAGTACCAGATGGAACCTGAAGGGGCATTCAGATCCAACGTCAACAACACAGTTGGCTACACAGCTGCGCACTCTTCCTCTGAGTGGCCATGGATTTTTCCAAAAGCACAAGATGTTTAAAAAATTAAGATCTGAGGTAGATTTCTTTTTTTCTTGACCTGAGTCAGTGTACACCTGGAGTCTCGATAAGAGCTGAATTTGTATTTGGCCAGAAGTCTCATTTCGGAGAGGGACGCAAGTTACAAAAAGATACGTAGTTATTAAAGGCTGTGCAGTCTGTAGAGCAAAGGAAGAGTGTGACCCCCACTGACGATATGGGACAGCTTTCTTACTGGCTTTGGAGCTTACGGATAAACACCACTTTCCTAATTTCATATTTTGTACTGTGAGGGCAAGTTTATATTTAGCCTCTGGTGAGCTGCAAGAAAACATGAATCCGTAAAACATAATATAGCCCAATGGTTGCGGATGTCCCTGTGTTTACAGGTCAGTCGGCACATCCCATTCCCGCCACCAAAGCAGCCAGTCACATCATGTGAGATGAAAACAATAACAAGAGAATCACTTTTAATAACAAATGTTTGTTATTTGAGATAAACTTTTTAAAATACATAAATTTTATTTACAATTATTAAGCTGTCAAGAATAAAATGTAGTGTTGGTGAGCAAAAGTCAGTAGATGAATCCTGCCCAAAATAAAAATTACTACTCGAGTTAAAGTTCAAGTAAAACTGCCATGTGAAAGAAGGCAGCAGTCCCCAAAGACGGGTTTGGGGCACAACCTTATAAGCATCTTATGGAACAGCTGAGCTCTTATAAACAAATCCTGCAAGGACCTCTGTTATCATCCTCCAAACCCCAGTACTTAAAATCTTTCTCTGTTAACTGGCCAAACAAATATAAAATAATTATTTCTCTCAAGATATTCAACCAAAAAACTACAGCAGAGAAAGAGGTTAGATATTTTTTTCTGGGCAAGTCACTTATCTGTGGTTCTGGACTTCCCCATTTTTAAAATAGGGACGAGAGCCCCTTCATCTCCACAATGCACTTCCCTCCCACCAAAAAGAGTAATTACTGAATAGAGACGGAGAGGTCTTTGTATTATGTGATTGCCTGCCAAGTATGGGGTATTTCAATCAATCTAGGGTATTTCAATTAATCATCATATGGGGTATTTCAATTAATCTATACAAAAAATTTCTTAAATAGGCTGTAATGCCCACCTTTTCTCAACAATGGAAACTGAGGTTCAGTGAGGTTAGGCCATTTGATCATACAGAATACAGAGTGGAATCCAGGTCTGCTATAGCTTCTGCTGCATGGAAAGAAACAGCATGGGAGTCAAGCCATTACATAGCGTCACTCTACTTAACCTCAGGTAAATGCAACTCCAAGAAAGGAATCCCATCTGACCAGAAATGGCATGACTACCACTGCAAGCATGGGTGCTAAGAGCACACTTAGATTTGGTAGGAAGAGATGGTTTTATAACAGATCGGCAATGCCTGCAAGGCAAAGAGAGGGGTTATGGGTTGACCTTTGTCCCCCAAAAAAGATATGTTGGAGTCCTAACCCCAGTACCTCAGAAAGTGGCCTTATTTGGGGATAGGGTCTTTACAGAGATAGTCAAGTTAAAATGAAGTCATTAGGGTGGGCCTTCATCCAATATGACTGTTGTCCTTTCAAAAAAGGGGAAATACTCATGTGGATGCAGAGACAGACACATACACAGAGAGAATGCCATGGGAAAAACAGAGATGTATTATCACAAGCCAAGAATCTACCAGCAGCTAGGAGAGGGGCCTGGGACAGATCCCTAACACCTTCAGAGGGATCACAGCCTACTGGAAAACTCAATGTCAGACTTCTAGCCTCCAGAATTGACAGACAGTAAATTTATATATATTTTTTAAGCCAACCAATTTGTGGCACTTTGTTATGGCAGCTCTAGGAAATGAGCACATGGGGTGAGAACATGGTGCCACAGGAGGCACCTATTAATCTGCTATTAGAACATAAGCAACCTCATTCACCTCTGAATCCTTGGCCCAGAACTGGAAGAGAAGATGCTCCATTAAAATTTTTTTGTTGATAATCAACAGAAGAAAAAAGCAAGCAAAATATAACCAGAGACACTGAAATTAAGAACAATACAACAGTAACCAGAGGGGAGGAGGGAGAGGATAATGGGGGAAAGTACTTTCAGGAACTGCTATAAAGGACATGTGGACAAAACCAAGGGGGAGGGTGGAAGGAAGGGAGGGAGGTGGAAAGCTGTTGTCATTCCACTGAATCGATTTTAATCCTAATCCAATTTCTATGTCCAGGCAGCATGTAGGTTGCAAAGCAAAGTCTTTGAACAAAGAATCAAGTCTACACTGGCAGATACCAGTCTCCAAACAGAAAAGAGCAGAAGATTTCAGCCTTGAAGGAGGGGAGATTCCTTTCTATTAATTTGAGCTAATGTCCACAAAGTACTTTACAGTTTGTGAGATCATTACCTAATTTGATGCAACAGTCGTGAAATTATGGATTGGTCCATTAGCACAGTGGTTAGTCTCCCCAGATTTCAATTCCTCAAAAAGAACAGAATAATTCAGAAACAGAAAGATCCCTCCCCCAAACTGATCAGTTCAAAGAAATGTAGAATTTGCCAATAATTTTACCTTTTCTCTGATTTTCAAAACTCCTTTTGAAGTACTGAGACAGTTATGTTTGAAAATCATCAGACAGGTGTCAGTATAGAGAGAGTGAGTTTCATTCTCCGCCACAGACAGAACACAGTCATTCAGGTAACCAAGGCCTTCCATTTCATCCTATTCAAAATAGCGAAGAGAGTCAAATTACAGCAGGAAAGAGTACAGATGTTTCTGGCTCTGGCTCCATTTTATTTCTGTCCATTAGCCTCAAAAAAAAAAAAAAAAAAGTAAATCCAAGAACATAAAAGACCCTGACTGTTAGAAAAAAAAGATACTACCTACTTTTCCTTCCTGGACACACTGCGATACGTGTATTTTATGGTGGTTACATTTAAGCAATTAATTCATAACATGACAGAGGCAGCATGTAAACAGACTTACAGCTTATTTTTAATAAGTGCTAATACATTTATGTCCTTCTTGCCAGACTCCCCTTCTATAAACATTTGGCTTCCCAGATTACATCCATGAAAATTAATGATCTGTCACTAGGCTTGCCTATGTCTTAATGAAGTAGTTACTCAGAGTGATTGAAGTCAGGTGTGAGAAACCTGCTTCTCCTGTGGATGATAAAGCACTTTCCTCATTCTTTGCACAAATTTAATTAGGTGAAAATGGAAAAAAAATTAATTTCTGCCACACGGTGATTTTGTACTTTTGTAATGGGGTATAGAGCAGGGGTCCCAGAAAATAGCAGAGCATATTCCCCACAAACCTGGATTGGGGGAAAGGGGAAGTGGACAATACTTTGCATAACAATGGCAGGTTGATAGCTGTGCTGCTGCCCAGGGCAAAAGGTATAAGTGGATTTCAGAGAGTACAGTGACTGGCAACACGGCCACGGGAGGTAGATGCCCACCCCAGATGCCCCTGTGTCCTGGGGAACTCTTACCCCAACTAAAGATGGCAGCTGAAAGAAAGTAAAGATATGGGAGAACTGGCAAAAGTAGCACATCATAGGAGGGGCCGGATATGAAGTCACCGAGGAAGTTCTAGGCCAAGCATTTAAAGTAAGGGCAGTCTGAAATAGAAGGGGTTTTTCTGCTATGCGGCCTGGGGTATAAGGAGGAGGATGCCTTGCAGTCTGTGGTCAGGCAGCAGCCATGCGTGCTGGAGGAACGGCGCAAGGAGAGAGCTGACGGAGCTGCGCGGCAACCTGCTAACCGAGCACAGGTTTGTTGGAAGTGCTGGGAACCAAACTGGGCCTGCTGAGCTGCAGACTTCCGCTTCTACGAAGGACGTACGAAGAAGTCATTCTCTTAGGACATGCGCCTCCCTGGACTCCACCATGATCCAGTGTAACACAGCACATGTTTCCCTGAACCACTACATGGAGGCTGAGAACAATGTACCCCAGATCCTGAAGGAGACAGCCACTGCAAGAGGATGGTGACTCTGAAACGCACAAGTATACATTGCAGAGAGGATGGAGACCTGTTTGTGCTGACAGCCTAAGAACAGATAAGGATGTGGGGAACCTCTGGGCATGGTTTTGGCTTATAGTCTGGTGGGGAGCAAGGGAAGTTCTGGGTCTCATGGGAGAACAGGGCTCTGAACAGGATGGCTCTCAGCAACCCCGCCACCCCCCACCCTGAGGTTGGAATCCTGTGAATAAAAACCTGTTTCCTTCAACACTAATTGTTTGGTCATGCATCAAGGAACCATGTGAAAAAGCCCCAGTTTGCTCAGTTATAGTTCCAATAAGCAAAATGGGGTTTTGTTGATGTTAGAAAGCTTTTCTGCACAGAAAAGGCAATAAACAGAAGACACTTCAAAAATTCAAAAGTATTTGTAAATTCCTACCTTTGTGAAAAGAAAAATGCATATTCATAAAAGTAAATAGCTTTGTTGAACAGCTCATAATTCACAAGACTAAGTGTTATGGAAAAGAAAGTAAGAGTAGGGTTGGTAAAGGGCAACTGCATGTGGAAGAGGACAGGCTAAATTAGTAGAGCGATTAGCAGAGTGAAAAATCAAAAGTTTGTAGGAGAATTTATGAAGAAGGGTGAGTGCAATTGTTTTATACTGGATAGGAGAAAGCTGGTGGTCTTTTTATGTTTAACCTAACACTCTCCTAGCGTTGTTATGTGCCATAAAGTTGTAAGAATCTTACTTATACTAATGCATTAGGTTCCATAATAATAGCATGAAGCAGCTGTTATTACTTCCCCCACTTTAAAAATGAGAAGCATAGGCACAGAGAGACCAACTGACTTCAACAAGTTGCACAGCTACAAAGTACAGGAGGCAAGACTTGCATCCAAGCAGGGTCTAAGAAGCAACAACTCATACTGCTTCTCATGGACAATTTGGAAGGAAGAAACATGAGGGTTGTTTGTTTGGATAGAATCAAGAAACACATTTCTCCTAAGAATCAAAGGCCTAACACAGAGAAACTAAGATTTTAGGGTAAACACAGAAAAAAAAAAAGGCCTGGCTGTTTGGGTTTAGAAACACTACACAATGTTATTTCCATAACTATGGACCCCAGTTTCTGAAAATTAAAAAAATAATAATAGTTTCTAATCATCAAGTGCCAATTTATGATCAGAAATAGGGGTTGGGGGAGAATGGATGATCTCACAAGAGACTTTCCATTCCCTGGTTCACTTTCCGGCAGATCCACGATCTACCTCATGGAATCCGACATCAAATAGATGGTGTTTTACATTCCCAGGAGTCTCTCAGAGTTCTATTTCCCTGCCCACTTCACCCTCGGAGTTTAGAACTGTCTGTATCTTTTCATTTTCTGCAGCTCTTTGAAATACAACAAAGGGATCTGGTACATCCTGTGGCAAGCCCCTGAATAGTGTAATTCTAAATATGAGAGACATCAAACAACAAAATGCATGGTTCCATCCCTGACACAAGCATATTTCCTAATAAAATGAAACATCAGAGGCTTCTTGTGGGCAGTACTGATGTCGCTGTAGACACTAAAAGAAAGAATCTTATCTGGATAGAATTTGACTGAAAACAGCATACGTGATTGAAAGATGGCGGAGCCAGACATGCATTTCTTTCGTCAGGTCTCATCATAAAAAGGATAATCTGACTTCCCAAACCACCAACACATGTTAATACTCACAGATTGTAACAGTGTGGAAATCTTTGTTTTTTTTCCCTAGTACCAAGCTGGACCAATCATAATGCAGTTGCTAGAAATATATTAAAAAGTGATTCTTTAATAATTGACAAGAGAAACAGCTCGAGTTTATAGGGGATAAAGCTATAAGGGAGGATGGCTGGCAGGGAGACAGTGGAAGAAAGTCATGATCCGTGCAGGAAGGGAGATGGTTTGGGCTGGGCTTCAAAGCCCAGGAGGGGTCCAAAACAAACTTCATTAGCCTACCAACAAATACTCAGCATATTTCTACTTTGTTCTAGGAACTGTGCTACCTGTTGCAGTATCTCACTTAATCCTCTTAATGATCAGGTGAAATAAACATCACTATTCTTTTCAATTTTAAGCAGATTAGGACCTAAATCTCAGAGAAATTAAGTATCATGCCCAGGCCACCTGCCCCATTTGGAATGCACCTGCAGATCTGACTGCATTCTGGGTCGGAGCTCAATAAACGGTGGCTTTAGGATATTAATCATGATTATGTGTTTCCATCTCGGTATTCTAGCCCAGAACATAGCTCTCAATAAAGACTATTGACTCAATGAGCCAAATAAGTCAATTAGAACACAAATAAATTCATATTAGGCACAAAATAAAATAGAGGTAAACCTGTGGAACAAAGACAACATGTGGCTCCTTCTGCCTGGAACTTCCTTCCTTCCCTTCTTCATCTAAGTAATTCGTGCTCATCTTGAAATCTCAGAGACAGTCTACTTTCCAAGGTCCTTCTCTCCCTGACTAGATCAGATTCCCTGGTTATACTCTCTTATAGCCCAGGAACCTCTCCTACACAGAACTTACTACAGTCAAGGTTTATATTTGATTGTGTGACTATGTGATTGATATTTCTGCCCCCATGAGACAGCATCCCCCTCCTAGTGTCAGAGACCACATTGGGTTTGGGATACCACTGTGTCCCCATTGCCCGGACAAGTAAAGCAAGCACTGGTAAGTATTAATTGAATAGGAGAACAAAAGGTTCAGTTGCTAGGATGGCAGCCAACAAGCAGAACGCTGACTCCCAGAGGCCATTTCCAAACCTCTGATGCTCCTTTTCCAACACACTTGACTTTGCAGGCTGTAACACTAGAGGTTCCCTTCTCAGGGACGCAAAACCTCTCGCCAGTGCTATGTGCCAGCTTCATCTCGTGTCTCCTTTCACTTTGAGCCTAATTTCTTAGATAAGCAAATATTACCCTGCCATAAAAGGCAAGCCAGGCTGTCCAAGAGTTGCTGGCACACATCCTAACAAATGTAATGACAGCATTCTGCATGTTAATTACCTGCCACTGACAGGGTGCCATTTCTAGGAGCACTTGGAACAATGCAGAGAACCTGCTGAGACCGACTGCATGTGCTCTCACCAGAACACACTGGGCAGGTGCATTTAAACTTCAGCCTTTTCCCAGCTGGAAGTAAAGTGGATCAGATCAAGGTATCGGGAGGAAAAGTATTTCTGGAGTCAAGCTGCTCACAACAGCCTTGAATGGAAGAAATTGTTTTACTGTCGAATCTATCACCAGCTTATTACTGTTAAACAAAGCGGGTGAAGCTCCCAGCGACCACTCTCAATTTTTATTTTAAACAAGAGCCTCTGCTTCCCCCAGAACATGATATCAAGTCTTTGATTGCAATTTATTCATACCGGGAGTTCTTCCAGAATCTCGGGCTCCCTCTACAGCCAAGAAGCAAGGAACATGTGGAAAGAGGCTGCAGGGAAAGCTTTCTGCTATGATATCATTTGTCACACCACTTGATATTTTCATGAGCTTCCTGTCTCCTTTCCATTCTTGACTAAACTTCCTTAACTGCTTGTGCCCTTGCCCAACCCGACTAGACACTGTTTCCCAGACCCAAAGGCCCAACTGCATTTCACCCACTGGAACACAACCACCTGGGATACCAAATGGCTGTTCACTTACCCATCTCTCATGCCTGCATCTCTAGGTACTGGGTGGTCTTTCCCTGCAGAGGGCCAGGTCTGGCTTTGAGCCTCAGAATCAATTCCTGACTGTGTCACTTATTCAGGCATCTGCAAACTTTTTCTATAAGGAGCAGACAGTAAATATTTTCAGCTTTGCAGGCAATCAGGGTTCTGTCCACTCTTGGACTCTGCAGTTGTAGCACAGAAGCAACCAAAAACCATACATAAATGAGTAAGTGTGGTTGTACTCCAAAAGAATTTATCCATAAATCTTTGAATTTCACATGTCAAAAAATGTTATTTTGGGGGGATTGTTTTCCAACAATTGAAGAAGTTAAAAATAAAAAATCATTCTTAGTTCTTGAGACATAGAAAACCATTTAGCGGACTATAGTTTAATGACTCCTGCACTTATCAAGGGTGTGACCTTGGGCATATAATTACTCCTCTCTGAGACTCAGTTTTATCATCTATAAAGTGACAGCATCTATCTCAGAGTTTCTGAAAAGATTATATTTGTTAATTCATTGCAAGCACTTAGAACACTACCTGGCATGTAACATGTGCTCAGTGTTGCTATTATTGCTATTACGCTATATTTCCTAATAAATAATTTTAAAAATATATTTGAGCCCATAGCCCGCTACCTCCCCATATGCAATCACTCAAGTGCTGACTGGCTGATTCCTTCTCAACATCCAGTCCCCTTTCATCATTCCCAGTGCTAATTAATGCCTTAACTTAGGATCCTGTCATCACTCCACAGGATTAACACAGATGCCTTTTTGCTGGTTCCCATGCCTTCGTTTTCCCTTTTTAATTCATCCTGTCCACCTTGGCCATTAGAATGATCATTCTAAAACTTAAGAAGCCAACCATCAGTGTTGACAGTGACAGTGACAGCTGATGTTTGGCCAGGGAACAGCTATCACAGTCGGAGTCCCCTGTGACCACCGCAACCCACGCTGCCCTATCTTTCACTTAGGGGGAATCACAGAACCTGGCCCTTCCATCATAGTGCTGCCTGGAATGCCCATGATTAAGCTCCCTGAGCCACAGCAAAACAGATGGAAGCCTCTCTCCTTCCAGGTTGATTTTTATTGCTATTATGGTATAATTCGGTCTCGTTCCACATCATTATATTTGATAACTGTCATAAACCTGAAATCACTGATGCCTGATCTCAGCACAAAAGTCATTCCCTGACCTGATTCATGCCAGGCTCAATGAACAAACTCTTGTCAACTTCCCTTTCCGCATATGAGTAAGTAACTTCCTGGTCATTCTTGCCGAAAACTCCAGGCAGATGCTCAGCTGGTCTCCAGCCCAGGAAAAACGCTCTGTCTCTGGCTCTCTTTTTAAGGGAAGACCACAACAGAACAAGATTTTCTATATCCTGAACTCAAATCTGGTGTTCTGAAGTTCAGAAGAAAATTTAAACACTTATAAGGCACCTGCCCTGAATCTTAGAAGGAATGTGTTTGCATCCTTAGATTGTTGTTATTTAAAAAATAAAAAGTGACTAGGTCCTGGCCAGGCAGCTCACTTGGTCAGAGCGTCAACTCGACAGACCAAGGCTATGGGTTTGAGCTCCAGTCACAGCACACACAAAAAGCAACCAGTGAGTGCATCAGTAAGTGAAATAACAACTCAATGTTTCTCTCTCTCTCTTCTTTCCTCTCTTTTAATTAACTAATTAATTAATTTTAAAAGATAAAAAATAAAATCCAGTGAATATCTCGGTTATTTTAAGTCCAGTGTTACAAAGGTTGCAGTCTGGAATTTAATCCCCCCACCCATAGTCCTGTCAGCAAAATCCCAGAGTAGAGCTCCATAGCTCAGTGCAGAACATCCCCCTCTCCCTTCAGCCCCACTGAAAAGTAACCCCAGGGGAAGGGGCATTGTAGCACATATTTTCATATGGTCAGAATTAACGTCTGTTGCTTATAGAAAGATAATGTATGTGACATTACCAGGCACTTGTGAAATGTCCAATAAATGTTCTTTCCTCCTTGTAATTTTTTTCTTCTTACAGAAAGTCACTTAGGTGGGGATCTGTGGGAACATAAGGCCAGTCCTTCAGGACCCCAACTGCTCTGTAAACAACTTAATTTTGCCTTATGAGACCTCAAACAAGTTGTCATGAGGCTCTGCTGGCCCTCTTATCAAAATATGAAACTATATTTAGAAAAAACTTCAGGTGTAAGAGTGTCGATATGTTAAATGCATCTATGCATATTAAGACATTTATTTGAATTTTAAAATGAAGTTAAGCTTTTTCCTCACAGAAAGATACTTTAAATAATAACTGAAATATTGGAGATAGCTAAAACTAGGGACTGTGAAGTACAGGGGATCTGAGTTTAAATCCTGGTCCCACCATTTTCTAAATGTGTGAACTGGGGCAAGTTATAAATCTCCTGGGTATCAGTTTCCTCATTCCTAAAATGGGAATAATATTTGAACCTCCCTCAAAGGATTGTGAGAGCAAAATAAGGCCAGCAAATGCTTACCACAGTGCTCAACACAGCATAATATTGTACATAGTAAGTCAGGGACATACTTTTTTCCCCCCGAAGAAAACACTAAGAGCATAGACTCAAGCCAGACTCCAAAACCAAATTCTGGTCCTGGTACTTCCTCTGTCATCTTCGGGCAAATTATTTATCTGTGTCTTGGTTTCCTCTACTGTAAAACTAAGGCTGTACCTACCACATAGTGTTGTGGGTGAATAATTGAACTAATTCAAGCAGAGGACTTAAAAGAGCGTCTGGGGCTTAGTAAATGATATTTGTTACCAATCACTCTAAATTCAAGTGTCCAACCTACCTGTCTCAGCTTCCACCACTGACAGGGAATTACAAGGCAAGGGTCCTGAATACCCCTGCTGTCTTGGTGATTTAAGGACACATTAAGCACATACCGTGATTGGAGATGCCTCCTGGGTAAAACATGGCTTTGAGCAACTTGGAGTGGAAAGACCGTGTGTGTGAGAATCTAGAAATCTTGGTTCCCATTCATTCAACTGTTATGAACTGCATGGCAGTCTGCTTCACCTGGAAAAGGACAATTATATGTGGTGGATACTCTGGGGCTCTCTAAGATCTCTTCCTCAGGGTCATGCCTCCATCCTCCACCTCCTAGAAATGTTGGTTACCATCAGGTCAAAGCTGCAACCCTCTCTGCAAATTGCCCCCAGTCACAGGGAACTGCCCCAGCCTGGAAGCATGTTCTCTCCCAGGATCCTGTCCTATCCCAAAGGCTGGCTTTGGTTTGGGTACAGAAGCCCCCCTTTTTGCCTTACTTTGGGATAAATGAATGGACATCCCAGCTCCAGGACTCCCCTTATGATAGGTGGAGGGGTCTTGGATGCAATTCCACTGTAGGATAGCTCCTACTACCCAGTCCTGCCTCTCATTTCCTGACAGGTGCACCTCTGAAGAGCACTCCTGGTAAACTTTCTGTATGCAACTCTCCACCTCAGAGTCTGTTTTCAAGGAGCCCAACGTCAGACACTACACTAAGTGCTAGTCTCACAACCAGAGGAAAAAAAACCAAATATTTTTGTTGAGCACCAACATATACAGGGCATGCCCTCAGCTCTGGAGACACATAAAACAGGATAAATTTGGAAACTTCTCTCAAACAACTAGAGTCTAGTAGGAACCAGAATTCAAACAACTCAGTACATAACCAATGCATGTCCCATATGTTTCAAAGTGGAAATGCACCTGTTATGGAAGTATATACTGGAAACTTGAAGCAGGGAGGCCGTAGCGTAGGAAGGAACAGAGAGGGTGGTAACTTGAGGAAGCTTACTTGGAAGTGATTTTTTAACTGACCACTAAAATGATGAGTATTTACATGAATCAGGAATCTCCTTCAAAAACTAAAATATTATTGGTTTCTGCCAACAAAACCTCAAGCCTCTCCCCAGTCAGATGCCAGGCCGGGAGGTAGGGCTGCCTAATTCTGGGGGTGGACTTATTAGAAAGTCCATTCGCATACAGATTTGGGGCATATTCTCTACTACTTGACCTTAGCTATAATAAAGTTATATCTTGGGTTCTGTCTGCCTTACATCTTTGTCTTATATCTTAACTAGAGGGACTTACACCCCTACAGTTATAACATCAAAATCCTGGTTAGATTTTGAAGTGAGAATTATGACATGGTCATGACACTAGAATTCAATGTAGGCTGTCACACTGCATTTCCAATGAGGTTATAACATGACAATACAAGGCTTGACAAGTCTCTGGAGGTTCAGTTGTCATAAATACGGAAGTAGAACCCATATTTATAGAACCCATATTTATGACAGGTTAATATTACCTGCTCGGCTTCATGCCTCTTTGAAGAACCAATAACTTGTGGGGTATTCAGAGTAAAGGGAAAAGGGTAGGAGTCAGTTGAGAAAAAAAATAGTAGTCCCTTCTTATCAGTGGTTTTGCTTTCCACAGTTTCAGTTACCTGCAGTCAACCATAATCCAAAAATAATAAATAAAAAATTGCAATAATAAACAATTCATAAGTTTTACATAGCACATACTTCTGAGTGGGTGATAAAATCTCACATCACCCTCCCATCCTACCCAGGACATGAATTACCCCTTTATCCAGTCTCCACACTGTAGACACTCCCAGCCCCTCAGTCAAAGAGAGAAACAGAGACAGGCAGACAAACCACATTCGCATAACTTTTATTACAGTATATTGTTATTATTACTTATTATTGTTAGTCTTTTTCTGTACCTAATCATAAATTAAACTTTATCACACATATATGGGATCCAGAACTATCCTCAGTTTCAAAACATATCCTCCATGGGTAAGGGGGAACACTAATCTTCAGTTAAGCCAGGTGTTCCAAACCCCAGAGGACTGAGAAGATAAGCAGGCTCACTGGTTACACAAGCACGTTTCTCTAGGAGGACTTCCCTTTCCACACAATATACTAGTTCCTCCAGTCGTCACTTCTATGCTCCACTGTACTCAGAACCAAAAGTGTTTCTCTGTGTTCCTGTTCTGATCACATACTAATTTAAGGTAAGTCCCCACATGAGTCTAATTTCCACATGCCCTCTGGGTGGATTGTGTCAACAATGAAAAAGAGGTTTTCAGTGGGTGGAAAGTACTTTTCAAGGTCTCAAGAAATTAGCAAAAACAATCCAAGTAATCTGGGGGGAAGGGGGGCTCTGTAAATCTGGGCTTCTCTGAAGTCAGGAATTCAATGGCCTGACTGAGACTGTTTGAGGGAGTATGAACCGGAGAGAGTATTTGGTAAGATTTTTATTTTTGATGAATATTTTGTGTTTCCTCAGGTGGCTTTGTGCCTCGACCCCAGTATACCACAGCTTGGCTTCTTAGGGAACGTGTGATCCCCACTGACATTCAGTTGCACCTGTGAAATAGCCCCTGAGTCCACCCACTCCTCTCCATTCTGATGGAGGCCAAGCTGTCCACAGAACTCTCCTGGCCTCAAGGAATGACATGCCAACCAGGCTCACTGCATCCTCTTAGCTCCCTACCAGCTCAGTCCCCACACACCAATCAGACAAGCTACACATTTACTGAAAGGCTGTATACTGTAAAAGAGAAGATAGCCAACTCTGGCACTATGGTCTACATATTGGAGCTGCTAGGAGCTGGCCTAGCTCGAAACACTAGGCCTGGGCAGTTTCCTGTTGACTATAACAATTTCACAAAACAACATCAGACAACATCCAATGGGTCATGATGAATAAAGACAAAAACAAGACCTCTCCATAATCATGTCAAAACATGAGCACTGTCCAAACTCCAATAAAAATGGCCAAATATCCCCCCTCTCCTTGTCCTGAATAATGATGATTGCTGCTTCTTTACCAATTACAACTCTAGCCTTACTCCACTCCTCTCTTAGAAGATTATATTATTAAGAAACTGGACCATAGAATTACTTCATACAAAGACAGCCTTCAAATCTCCTAATAGCCTCAGTCCTGTCAGTCCTTTCCAAGTCTTACAGAGAAGGGATACTGCACATTCTCCACGGTTAGCTCCCTTGTTGCAATTGCCACTGAGCCCAACTTGTTGAGACACAGGTGTGTTCCTGATGGTCTTTGGCTACAGAGCATTAACCACTTCTTAGCTCTAAAAGCACAGGGTTCCTCAGCCAGACCACCTGGGTTCAAGTCCCAGCTCTGCCACTTACTCCCTAGGCCAAGCCAACCAGCTTCTCTGTGCTTCACTTGTAAAAGAGGGATAATGTAATCATGTGTACCTCCATTAATTTTTCTGTGAGTTATAAGGTAAAACATGTTAAGTCCATAATACAGTATGTAAAACACTCCTCTGATCAAGTCCCTCCCATTTAAACTGAGAGCCAAAGTCACTGACACCTCTAATGGCCTTTGTTGTTTGGCTGCCCCCATCTCTTCAGCCTCATGGTGCTTCAATGTTTTCCTTTCCTCTATAATATGGGGAAACAATAATATCAATATCAATAATATCACAAAAATAGGATAAATTTTGGAATCTATTGGCTATGTCTTTGGACTACCTCTCACTACCAGCACTTAGTAGGCATACAATAAATTATTTTACCTTACTCCTCTGGGAAAATTATTATTAACTCTTTCAGGGCCTCTGTTTTCTCAAGTAGAAAATAGTGGGAATGGATAAGACCAGTGCAGCTCAAACCATGTTCTGTGGGATGTCTCATGTAGGTGCTTTAGGGACCCTACAAAATTTTATTTTAGTTTTGTAGATGCTGTGACTGACATATGTCTGCTACTGTCATTACTGACCCAGGGAATTCATGTGGAAAACAGAACCTTAGCACAGTACCTCACACCAAGTAGAAAATCAGTAATTATTTGTTGAACATGAAGTCCTAAATTCAGTTTTTTTAGTTTGAAATACAGTTCATTAAAAGGACCTCATGTATTAATGTTACACTAAAAAGCATTATTAAACTTGAATTTATAAACTTATGCTATTAAAATATTAATTTAACATTTTATATATGTAGTCCAAGTATTTTTGCAGGTATAAAGTTCTGAAGCTATAAAAGCCATAGCTATAAACTTTTATATAATTATAAAAGTCATCTCTAATCACCTTCTGATCAGGGGTCCAGAGAGGTTTGTATATACCTTGGAAGATATTAAACACTTCAAAAGAAAGTCACTCAATATCCTATATATTTTCCACAGAAATGTTGTTTGCTGCCTGAGAAGACTATTGCTGCTTTTTAAACATGTGAATTGTTTGCCTGAAGAGGTAGAAAAAACTTTTTCACTTTGGAAAAAATGCTACCATCCTGAACTGCCTGTAGATGCCAAGACACTCATCAACCCCAGAGCTAACAAGTGCGCCATGGCTGCTGGGAGCCTTCTGCACCCGCATGCAATGACTCACTGAGGACATTACTTTTAGCTACACTAGTAACAAACCCTTGAGTTGACCCCACTCTCTCCTGCTTAAATAATGCTATCAAGTTATACTAAATCGTTTTACTTTAGCAATCAGAACTCCACTGGGAGAAAAAATTCAACAAGGCCTTGTTCAGTATCCATCTGATTATACTAGCTGAGACATTGCAACACCCTGAACATCAACTGTTTAAGAGCTGACTACAATAACAAATTAGACCAGAAGAAACTTTGATAATCACCTCCAAAACATGGCTTAGTAAGCAGTCATCAAAGAGCTTCCAAGTCTCACCAGTGATCTAAGCCAATCCTGTCACATCATAAGGAAACAGGTCCAGAGGAAGGACATGGTTTCAACTGCCAATGTAGTAAAAATACTAGACTACAACCTTAGTCTCCCAACCCTTCCTGTTATACTATATATACTCGATGTACCTATTTTAATTAAGGTCTGATTGCCTTGCAGTACATGGTCTAGTAGAGAGAATATTCCATTGCTAGGAACCTGGTGAACAAATCATCTAAATGACCCTCCTGCTGAGAATAACCAAACGTCGGTAAATACTTTCAAATCTTGTTAAACACAAAGATGATGGGATGAGAAAATAAGGAATACTGAAGCCAAAACCTGAGCAAAGACAAGTAGAAGACTGAAGTCAGTGTTTGCCATTAGGACAACTATCAAATCTGCTAAAGCTGACGATTGGCTTTCATGTTTCTGCCAAGTTCAGGGACACCTAAGGTCTCATGTTGAACCTGCCCCCATAAAGCTAGGAAGCGAAAGAACCATACTTTCAGGAAATGGATGTATCTGAAAAATTGTGCTCTCCACCAGGGGACTAAGGAAAGGTTGCCTTACTGGAATCTTGATGCCAAGAGAAAGAAAAAACAAACGCCCAGAATCTGTCACCCACAAGCCAGCCTTCATGTGAGCTCACTGCCTGAATTCACACTATACAGGAGGCCCACAGAACCTCAAGCCAAGAACTTAGCTTAGATTGGTCCCATTCTGAGAGACGGGAGTACTTGGCACAAGCAAATAAAATTTGTTCTCGGGATAATCCACTTTCATCCCAGGCTTTGAAGAATCCCCACTGGCAATATCTCAAGAAATGTATTCTTAAAATAGATTCATTTTAAAATATACAAAAAAGCAGATACAGACTCATGAAGATTTCAGACTGAAATATCAGACACTGAAATAAAATATGCACTCACATCCATTTAAAGAAAAAAATCATAAAGAAGAAATTATTTTTTAAATCATCAGGTTTTATAAAAAACTAAACTAGTAATAAAGAAGGAGTAAGTGAGCACACTCCACCTTATCTCTCCCACTGAATGAAGCTGAAAAGCCTGGGCAGAATGCATGGATCAGCTACCTACTTGCAGACTCTGAAAAGAAAACAGTGGTGGAAGAACTGGGGGACAAGGCCAGAATTTGAAGTACCACCAAACCAGCGGGGAGTTTACCATTTCTCCCCATTGGAATCTGAATCGGGCACTGATGCTGACAGAAAACACTCCAGAAGAGGCAAAGGGTCACCTGACACTCAAAGAAAGCAAGAGAAATCGCTGTGATTTTTCTCTTTTTTCTGTTCTCTGTGCCACAGCACCCAAACACTTTCATGAAGGCAGCTGCAACCACAGCACCCGGAGGCACCCAGGAACCCAACACTCAGAGGAGGGAGAGGCTTCCCCTCCAATCAGAGAATCTGTCATCACAGTGGGTGGCCTAAATACACATAGCTCATTTCCTTTCTGTCCTTACCCTGCTTGGCCCCAGATATGGATGATAATTGCCAAAAACTAGAAACAACCCAAATGTCCTTTGATAGGTGAATAGACGGACAAATGGCAGCACATGTTAGAACACTATACAGCAACAGAAAAAAACAAACTATCACCCTGGCCAGTGTGGTTCACTGGGTTGGGCATTGTCCTGTAAACCTAAAGGTCACTGGTTTGATTACCAGTCAGGGCACATGCCTGAATTGTGGGCCAGGTCCCCCATTGGGGGCGTGCCAGAGGCAATCGATCAATGTTTGTCTTGCACATCAAAGTTTCTCTCCCTCTTTTTCTCCCTTCCTTCCCCTCTCTCTAAAAGTAAATAAATAAAATCTAAAAAAGAACAAACTCTTCAGAGTCTCAACAACTTGGCTGACTCTCAAATGCATCACACTAAGTGAAAGAAGCCCAGTCTCGGAAAGTTTACATACTACATTTGATTCCATTTGTGCAGCATTCTGGAAAAGACAAAAGCACGACAGACAACAGATCAGTGATTTCTGAGCCCTAGAGGTAAATGACTTATTAAGAGGTTTACCTGAAAAAGAATTTTCTGCTTACCAAAGCTACTGAATGTACTCCACTGCTTCATGAGGTCTCTGTTGTTAGAGGGATGTTATAGAAGGGATGTTATAGAAGGAATTCATGCTATAGAGTTTGACCAGATGCCCTCTAAACAGTTCATTCCACCTCTAAGGGACTCCAAATAAAGTCTGGTTTGTAAAGTATACGAGGCCACATCTAATATTAACTAAATACAGTCCTTGCACATTTGGGGTTGATGGCTCATGGAAAAACCCTCAACAAATAAATACCTTTTTTAAAAAATCTGTACAATCAACAAATTTTTATTGGAATGCCAACTTTATATTGACTGCTAGGCTAAGCTCCTTTATGGAGACGAGAAAATACAGAGTCCCCTCCAAGAGTTTATCATACTGCTAGGAAAAGGGGTCATTAACACCTGAAAAGTTAAGCAACACAGAAGAGTTAAATAATAATAAACAGTAATTACATAAGAGAGACCATGAGTAAGAGCGTGTATACTTGCCAAATCCGAAGTGCAGTTAGTAGGAGATATGAGGAAACAGAGAGGGAGTTGACTGGACATCTCCCACATACCCATCT
This sequence comes from Tonatia bakeri, assembly GCA_004024845.1. Lineage (NCBI taxonomy): Eukaryota > Metazoa > Chordata > Mammalia > Chiroptera > Phyllostomidae > Tonatia > Tonatia bakeri. The sequence goes on along the minus strand of PVIA01004794.1, from coordinate 42,042 downwards.
AGAACCCCCTCTCTGCCCTGCCTTTACCTGCAGTGTGCCCCAAGACTGATCTATAGATACATCAATGGACACTCTCCTTTCCAGATTTTCCTGGGATTCAGTCGATGGGAGGCCCAGCAGAAGATGAAGAGGGCTGGATGAGTAAGGTGAGCATGATTATTCCCCTGCTCCCAGCCTTGACCAACACTGAAGGCTCTTACCAGGTGTCCATCTCTCCAGAGCCCCCTGCTTTCACCTTTCTTCTTCTCCCCCGATGCTTCCCTCATCTCATTCAAATCTAGACCTGTTCCTACCTTCCCTCCAGCTAGCAGACACGTTCTCCCTCATTTTCTAATTTTTTCATGGCAATTCTAGTTAAACTGGGAAAAAATCAAAAATCATAACATATGTAGAATATATGTATTACTTCAATCTCACCACCTGGAAAAGAAAACAAACAAAAACAAACAAAAAAAAACACCTAGGCAATCCAGGGAACACTAAAAGCCAACCACCTGGGTCTCTAGGTTAAGTCAGATAACAGAAATCACCACCAAACTCTGACTGTACCTGGAGTGGGGCCCTGCCGGGCCTGTAGCTGCTAAAATCCCAATCTCATATTAAGGAAGCCTCTGAATAGAAGGAGAAAGACAGAGGCCAATCCTCATGATGCTCACAAATGATCTTCCCTGATTTCTTCCCCAAAAGAACAAGAGACAAGACACAGCCTGCTAAGTCCCATGGCTCCATGGGTCAGTAGTTCACATTGAGAAAAGAGAGCTTTCTAAGAGACAGCCCACCAGAACCCCAAGGGGAGTAGTCTGGAACAGCTCCTCAAGTAATGGAATGATATTCAACATTTATGGGCATGTCTACCTACCATTATCAATAGCTTGTCTGTTCTTGAACTGTAGCTCTCAGATTATCATGCATCAGAATTACCAGCAAAACTGGTTAAAACACAGATTTCTGGTCCTTGACCCTAGAGTTTCTAATGCAGAGAAATTACATTTCTAATAAGTTCCAGGAATGCTGATGCTGATGGTCCAGGGACCACACTGTGAGATCCACTGCTATACACCTGGTTGTCAACCTGGGCCACACTGGAATCATCCAGGGAACCTACAAGTATAGCTGACTGACTCACACCCCAGATACTCTGATTTAATTGGCATGGGGAGTAATCCAGGCTTTAGGATTTTGTCAAAGCTTCCACAGGAGATGTTGTGTCTTGCCAACATGAGACTCACTGTTGGTGACCTTACCCTAAAGCCATCCAAATTTCTGCCCAATGACCCTGCCCATTACTACCTCCGACAGAAGGTGCCTCTAGAAAACAGCAGGTGAGTGCTCAGGTTTTTGCCCTGGACTCTGACACCTCAAGGTTCGGGCATTGCCTCTGGCGTCCAGTTCATGTCACCTTCTCCCACTTCACTAGGACAAGCTCCTCTTTCACCGTTTCCAATGCTGTCCTTCCTCCTAAGGATTAATTTGAAGAAAGGCTAAAAGAAATATTTGAAAACCACTCATAAAAAGAGAAAGGGCTCAAAACTGAAAATCAGCAGGCCTTGCCCTAGCTCTACAATCATTTAACCTCTCTGAGCTTCAGCTTCCCATGTGATCATGTCTGAAAGCAGGAGCTAAGACTTGTATAGTCATTTACAGTTACAGTCTGTAATAATATAGAATAGACAGCAGTTTGCTTCACATCATCATCACAAGTCTCTGAGACAAATGATATCAGAGTCCCAATTCTGAAATGGGAAAACCAGCTATAATTCAGTTTGGATAATACACCTACATTCACCCAGCAAAGGCAATGCTCAATCCAGATCTTCTAAGTACACATTCTGATTCCTGTTACATCATCCTGCTGCCTTTAATGTCTTCTCTGTCATGACTGACATGCATCCCTGCCTCATTTTCCCCTTCTCCACACAAGGGGGGCAATCTTCCATAGGCTCAGCCCCTCCATAAGAATCTGGGGCCAATCTCATCAAGGGATAACCATGAAGGGGTGGTTTAAAGGTGGTGGTTCACAAAGCATGGCCCCAAATCCTACAGCATTCCATCACCTGGTAGCTTGTTAGAAATGCAAACTCTTAAGCCCCACTCCAGACCTACTGAATCATAAACTCTGGGGGTGGGCACATTGATCTAGGCTTTGACAAGCACCACAGGAGATGACACACAGTGAATAGTGAAAGCTGCTGGTTAAGGATCTCCAATGCAATGTTCAGGAGCTTTGTGACTGAGCAAACAGAGCAGCACAGCCGTGGTGCTGAAGTAGGCTCATACTGGTGCTCAAGAACCAGCTATGAAGTTTTCAGGATTTTGGCAAGGTGGGCAGAAATATTTACACCATGGAAATCAGCAAACACTATAAATCAAAGCTCCCTACTTCCCCTGTTTTCCCACCAGAGAGCTAGTTTATCAGCACACAATTACAATAATAATAATCACTGATCTCAAATGTCCTAAGTGAGCTGCAACTGTATTCCTAAGGTCAAGATTCTACCTTGAGGGTTACAGGCCCTGCCTTGATTACCTGTCCCATGGAATATGCATAGCCAAGTTTGCTCAAAAATTTAAATAGCTTACCATATTTTTTTGGAATAGAGTACCAAATTTCTAGGGTTAAGCCCAACTCTAACTTCCACGCCAGTCTCATCTCTGGCCACCCTCCCTGCCTACCCTGACTACACTAGGCTGCAGCCACAGTGCAGATCATCTCCCATTTCCCTACTCCACCATGCCATCTCTGCCACAGGTCTACCACACATGCCATTCCCTCAGCCTGATGAACCCTCTCCATCCCATTCACTCTCTCCATCTGAATTCACATATTATACAATCTCCTACAGAAGTCACCTTCATACCTCTTCCCTCCCAACTCTTTCCCTGCTCACTCCCAACCCCAGCCTGGGCTGGGTTATGACACCCACTTCCTCTGTTCTCCCAGAGCACTTTGTGATACCCTCATACCACCTGACTAAACAGTAGTTGCCTGACTGCTTGTCTCTCACTGTAACTAGACTATAAGCTCCTTGAAAGCATAACTATGTTTTAACTACTATAGTACCTAGTACAGCGGCTGGTGCATAGTAGGTAGACAATAAATGTTTATCTGAGATCATGAATGTGTTTCCTGGGTTTAACCTTTTATCTGCCTAAATCTCCAGCTATTGACACTTCTTAGACTCCCCAAAGCCATGCTCCACTAATGTCCACTCACCATCTTGGATTTTCTAGATATGAGTCGCCACCATGAACAATCACTAGTTCATCACTGCAGTTCTCACCCATGTCCATCCTGCCTAATGACTGTTCTTTCCAAATTTACATCTAGATACATATCTCTAGTATCACATAAAGCCATCTTCCCACACCTCAGTCTAACTGAAATGTATCCATGTGAGTCCCCCAAATCAAGACGTCTTGAAGATATACAACTTCATGACACTTACATACCAGATTATCTACCAGCTCACCTATGCCTATTCCCAACAGAACTATGTACTTTTGTTCATCAGAGACACACACTTGAATGAACCCAGTAACCCTATTCTAATAGCCCCAAGCTGGAAACAATTCAAATGACCAACTGCAGAAGAATGCATAAGAAACTATGGCATATTCATGCAATGGATTACTGCACCTCTATCTGCAACCAAATGAATGGATCCCATAACACGAAGGAAAGAAGCCAGACATAAAAGACTGCATACTATATGGTTTCATTTATGTGAAATTTCAAAAATACATAAAACTAATCTATGGAGTGAGAACTCAGGACAGCAGCAGGTTAATGACAGAAGGAGGTACATGGGGGCTTCCAAGATGCTGGTGTCACACTGTTTCTTGATCTGGGCGCTGGCTACACTAATTCTGAAAATTCATTTTTACTTTATTGATAATCCATTGACAATTTGTATATTTTGTATGTATATTATACTTCAACAAAAAGTTTCATTTAAAAAGTTAAAATGTCTTATCATTGTGCTGGGTGCAGTGTGGGGAGACAAAAAGTATCAGGCACGTATATGTTCTCTGGATTTTAGACTGTTAAAGAAGACTTAAGACAGGTACATCTGTAAACAAAACTAACAATACAGACTGGGAATGACAGAGACCAAAGTCTGTCGTGGTGTGCTGAAGCTGGCTTATCTGTCCTGATTCTGCACGTCTTCCCAACTCCACATGAGGTGACATCAAATCAGTAGTTTGAAATCAGCCATGATAATAATGTTTACATCACAGAAATGCTACAAAGCAGGACTTTTCATAAACACTTACCAACACACTACTACCTACAAAAACCCAAAGTATTACCAGAATTAGCATGAGCACCTCAGCATGCCTTAGCCCCATCACAGTCCAGGGACAAAGAACACAAGCCTTTTTAAAAAAGTTCTAGAGCCACCCCGGCCCAGTGGCGTGGGCGGATGGAGCATTGTCCCCTACACCAGAAGACTGCAGGCTCAATCCCGAGTCAGGGAACATTTTTAGGTTGCAGGTTTGATCCCCAATCGGGATGTGTGCAGGAAGCAACCAACAGATGTTTCTCTCTCACGTCAATGTTTGTCTCTCTCTCCTTCCCTTCCCCTCTCTCTAAAAAATCAATAAAAATTATCTTTGGATGATGACTAAAACATAAGGTTCTAGAACCAGCCTTTTTACAAGGTAAGAAATACAAAAGTGCATCATCCTACTGCCCCCTAGTGATAAATAAATTCTTGCATGCTCTTCTAGGAACTGGGTTCAACCCAACAAATTACAGACACCACACACACAGAGTCCTTGCTTTACTTTATGATGCCTCTTGTCAGATACCACTGATTCTATAAATTCTGTAAATTACAGAGGGATAGAATTGATAGGCCATATTAATATACAAAGCATCAAAATTTCTCTCGCCAGAATATGTAAGAATTGGAAACAAAATATCATCCAGAGAATAAAGAAGTTCATATATCATGATGTCCATGCAGGCCTGCCTGACTCAGCAACCCAGACTAGCTCAGCATGCTATTTACAAATTTACAAGAAAGCTTGTAGAATTTTAGAAACCCCACAACCTGGTAAATAATGCATCTTGTTCTGTGAGAATCACATAGTGAATAATACATCAGACACAGAGGATCTGAAATCTAGAACAAAGAATGGGACTGGGGAGAATTTCAAGTGACCTGAACCATGTGCTCAAAATTACATAATACTACTAACACTGCCTAAGTATATAGTGTATTTTAAAAAGAAGAAGAAAAGAAAAAAATGGAGTGGAGAGAATAGCTTTGACTTCTTAGAATTAAAACAGAACTATCCCTTTTTGGGAACTGTGCATGAAAGAGTGCAAAGGAAAGCATTGTTGGGAAGTATTTAATCCCTTAGATATCAGAATATTAAAGTACCCAAGGACATAAATGTGTTGATCTTAACGGGGCGCAGATGAGTTCAGAAAAGCAATCTACTGCCAGCATGTGGGAAGAGAGCAAAGGAAAGTTAAAGTGGCCTCCAAGCACTTTCAACAAGCCCCAATTCTTCATATGTTCCTGGACACCCAAGCCCCAGGGCCCTGCTCGAAGCTCAATCTGATGTTCCTTTCACTATGGTTGGTGCACTGAATTTTAGAAGATACTGCATCTTTTTTTTTTTTAAAACTGACAAGAAACCAAACCAGGAAGAGTAAAAAAAAAACAATGTTGCTATGGTTTCTGCAGTCAACTATCAGGAGGGAAACATTGCCAGCCTGCATTTGTAGATGGCCGAGTGGGTATGATATATTATAGGAGATATCCTTCCAGGCTGTGCAGAAGCTCTCATGTGGCTTTTTCTGCCTACAGACCTGGCTCCTGGACACAAAAGTGGCACATGACCCGGGTCTGGCGAATCACAGCATACCACTACTCTGGATACTACAAACGATTGAAGAGTGGGGCTTGTCACTAAAGCAGAACCAGTTCAGATTCCTTTCTTGAACTGGTGAACACAAAGTCTAAAAGGTATATTTTTCGGAAGCCCACATAGAGGAGACAGATGCAAGACAGAGAGAGCAAGGAAGATGGAGCCCCAATGGCAGCATCTAAGCTCCAGGTCGAGCCACGCCAGGAGCTAAAATGATGCCAGACTTCTCATCTGCATGTTCTCATCTGCATGAGCTCCAAATTCACTTTTTAATGGATACTTCATTTTTTTTTTCTGTCAGTTGTAACTGAACAAATCCAACACACTAGAGACAGGGGTTCATGTCACAGGTGTCAAAGGTCTGTTTCATCTGGATATTGGCTTTTCAGCAGTGAGTCTGGGGGAAAGAAAAGGATTATCAAATGGCAAAGTCTGATACAACATGAAGAACCCCAAGTAAACACATGAAGTAAAGGCCAGAGCCTATCACTCTTGAAAGGGAGGGAGGTGGACTTGCTTTAGATTTACCAACTCCATCTCTACAGATCAGAACACTGAGTCCTCTAGATGTCAGATATCATTCCAACTACTGATTCTCCTAAAAAGAGAGGAACACTGCTACTAACCAGTACTTAGAAAAGCTATTTTATTTATAGTAACCCAACTGATCCTAGAAACTACCCAATGTGGAAGGTTCTATTGTCATCCCAATTTAACAGATTAGAAAATGGGGACACAGAGAGTTTAAGTAATTTGCTCAAATTCCCATGATCAGTAAGTGCTGCAGCCAGGATGTGCTTCCAGATGTTCCAATTCTTAAATGCAGGCCTTTAACCATTAGGCAACACTGCCTCTCAGAAAGCACAGGAAACGAAAGTACTGGGATTAAAAACCAGATGTATGGGATTCGACTTTCTGCCGCCTAATTTTGCCCTGAAAAAATAGTGCCTGTATTGTCCAAAGGGGGAAGGGGCCTTGTTGCATTTTCTTCTCTCTGCTTTATGCATATTTGGACACTCTTCAACCCACATTGGCCTTACTGCTCTTACACTTTTACCTTGTTCCTGTTATGATGGAATGTTGCCACAAAAATCATCAATGTAAGTCAACTGTGTAGATGACAACCTCCTTACCTCAACTAGTACCACTCTTCAGAGGACACCCCAGTCAGGCAAAATCATTGCCTCACCACCAGTCCTGTCCAGCCAGCCTGCCAACTGAGTCATCAACTCAAAGGTCACAGATCTGAGCCCAAATATGTTCTTCTTCCAAAAGTCACCATTTCTGTCAAATAGAACAATAAAATCTCCTAATCTGGGTCTCAAACGTAGATCCATTCATTCATTCCTTTGTCCCTTTCCTTCCCTTCCACATCTAATCATCAGTCCCTGTTTCTCACATATCCCTGGCAATTCCATTCCAGTTGCCTCCATACTAACCCAAGTTCCCATCTCATCCTGGATGTTTAGAGGAGCACAATACAGTCTCATTCATTTATTCACATATTCCCCTAATCTTCATATTTCTTCTAGATGCCAGGCTCTATTCAAGGTGAGCACAAAAGGAGGTAGTCCCTCTTACCTCATGTAGCTTCCTTAAACACCAGTTGGATTTGTAAGTGTCTCGTAATCAAACCATCCAAAGCTCCCTATTACCTAAAGAAATGAGTACCTAACCTCTTATCCTTCACTTAAGGCCCTCTGAACCTCGGCCCTAACCTAACTTACCAGCCATATTTCCCACTATTCCCTCCATCTGTTTTTTGCTCCACACAACTAACAGTCATCAAACTCACCAGTGGCTAGCACTGAAACCCAGTCCTTGGAATATCCCTACTGCCACCCCTGATACCAGCACACTAAGAATAAAGATTGTGTTTTATATTACTTTATGATGTCAAAAACAAGTCCTGTATAGCATATCCATCAATTGCCTCCATAAGAGTTTTGGATCAGGTCTAAGAACACCATCATTGTTTAACAATTAAAAAATGCTGCCCTCAAAAAATTTATACTTGCAAAGTCCTATAGAGAAGGTAGACTCCTTACAATCCACACAAAACATTATATCCACTCTCCCAGAACTCTGCAGATTAGCTTCCATTTATAGACTAAGAGAGAGGGAGAAAGAAACAGGAACAGTAAAGTCTGGCAACTTCAAAGAAAAACCCCTAGGCTGGGATCTGGAAGCTGCTGAGTCTGCCTCTTATCTGGTGTTTTAACTCATCCGCTGAACCAAATGGAATTTGGTACAGACATGCTATAGGCAGAGGACTGGCGCCGCATCACATCTAGGAGTCAGACACAAGCCAGCAGAGGACCACTGTCTGTAAAAACTCTGATTCTTTCTGGGCCTGGGTTTGTCAATTACCAAGGAAGCAACTGGGAAAGGATTGTGCTTAAATCCTCAATACCTAGGGCATGTGGTCCATGGTCTTCCCAAAATAACTTTCAATGCAGCCTTTCCAGAAAAATACATGAATGCCAAGTTCTCTTCCCCAAAAGGAAGCCTTCATGGATACAGAATATTTTTCTAAAACTTGACAAACTTCAGCAACTTGAATAAAATAGTCTGCATGATGCTTTGGAACCCATCGTTAGCCTCTGCACTCAAAGGTAGTAATCATTAAGTTATACAAATAGTAACATACTACCATGACCTGGTAATTACATGGCCAGCAAAGTTGCCTGCACATTTGTAAGGCATTCCTCAAATACAAAGTCAGATCAGAATTAACAATAGCCCAAACCTTGTTTGCTAACCAAGATTTGTAAGAAACAATACATCAAAATGGCAGGCCAAATTTCAAACAAAGTCACCAGATTTAAAAGAAAATAAGAGAGGTGGGATCTCATGTTTTCAAATTTGCAAATCCTTGATATGACCAGCCCAGAGAGATGAAACTGAGGTGATAATTTATTAAATACTAAATATTTAGGTATTTTTTTCCATACAATGGCTCTAGTAGCACTTAGCTTGCTTCAACATTGTTCAAAACAATTTTAGATTGTATGGTGACAGCTGTCATATCAGCATGCATTTTCTTAAAAACTTACCAAATTGGTGTATTTTTGTGTAGCCATTTTAATATCAAAGATGGAATAATATCTGCCACATTTTCAGCATATTATACATTATTATTTCAAGAAAGGTAAAAACACAACTGAAATGCAAAAAAAGATATTTGTGCCGTGTATGGAGAAAGTGCTGTGATTGACTGAATGTGTCAAAAGTGGTTTGCAAAGTTTCTTGGTACTATTGACATTTTAGCCAAATAATTCTTTGCTGTGGGGCTGCCTTATGCATTAGAAGATGTTTAGCAGCACCCCCTGGCTTCTACCCACTAGAAGCTGATAGAGATAGCTGACATACTCAAAATACCCAGTCAATAGTTATTGGTGAAAATGAAAACTGTGTCTTTTATTTTATGAAAAAACTAAATGGACTTTTTGGCCAACTCAACATTAAATTAAGGTGATATTTTGATGCAGTAATCATTAATAAGTTGCCTCCCCTGCCCCAAGCTGCACATATTTTGCTAGGAAAAAAAAATGACAATGCTCAATGTTTGTGAATAAAGCTCATAGATTAAAAAATATTGGAAATTATGTGTCTGCCATAGAAATCTTTGCTATTTATGGATTCATACTCTAGTGTGACACCATGGTTTTCTGAAACAGAATAGGAAATAAATGAGAAGGTGTTACAAATATTAATGAGCAGAGTATTGTGAATCCTCTTGGATTTCTCAATCTCTATTTTATAGTAAAGGAAATAATGCTTCCAGTATTATTCTGGGCTTAAATACTCTGCATTTCTAGGCATCCTAATGGCATCATGCATGACTGCTAAAATGAGTGGAGGACTAGACTTTCAGTGAATAATGTTGCCAGGGAAACTGCCTACCTACCATCGCAATCTGTCTATCTCTGCTGGAACAGACAATTCTGCATGTATGCCTTTTTATTTTCCATAACACTACAGAGCTGGAAAATTGCCCTAAAAAATTTTATAGTTGCAAAGTCCTATAGAAAAGATAGGATCTTTACAATCCTAAAGAATATTACATTTACCCATCAGGTATTTTTCCATAATCCTATAAAGTAGTTTACATCTTGGGAAGGAGGAAGGGAAAACAACAGCAAGGGCTGCTGGTAACTTTGAACAGACCCTGACAGACTATGATCTGGATGCTGTAAACCCTGCATCCCACCTGGGGTTTTAACTCATGTATTCGAACAAACAGAATTAAAAACAGTCCTTCTAAAGGGATTAAAAAATGACAGGAAGTTCCCTTGTCCTTTCTCCCCACTTAGTATCAGCAGAATTTTCACATGGAATAAGTTTTCCCTTTGTGCTCTCCCGCCAGAGGGTTTCAAATACACTGGAGAGAGACAGACAATTCTGGCTTTCACACCTTCCAGTCTCACTTCCATCATTCAGGGAGATACTTATACACCTGCCATATCTGGACAATGGAAATCTGTTTCAGTCATTTTCCATCACACAGGTCTGTTCTTGGTTCTTATTTGGGGAGAGCAGTAAAACAGTAAAAAAAAATTTTTGAAATTCTTTAAGAGCTCTGCCCATTAATTAAATGAGAGCATATTAATCAGCTATTTTATTTTTTTTCCATGGGAAAGAATGAGTAGGAAGATGGCCAAACTCCCAGGAATGTTCATCTAGAAGTAATCTCTTTATACTGGAAACACCTGTAAGAACCAGTGATATTTTAAATTCTTGTGGACTACATCAAGAATTAACATGTATTGGTTCAATCAATATGACTTAGTTTCAAGTGAAACTAATTTGGTTAAAAATTAAAAATTCCCAATAAAAGGTTGGAAATAATATTTTATAAATACAAAAAAGAAGAATTCTATGAGCACCTGGGCTTGAGCCCAGCTCTGTCACTTCCTGGCCACAGATTCAAGACAATGAATTTCACTCCCCTCGTCTGTAAAGTGAGAAAAGCTACTGTGGCCTCACAAACTTGTTTGGAGGCTCTCATATAAGACTGTGTGACTATTTACATGTGATCGCTTAAATGTGAACAGTTTTTAAAATCGTGCCTATTTATTCTATTTTTAAATGTGGAGACAAGTCTGTTGAAATGGGTATTAAAAGGAAAATTAGAGGCCCAGAATCAAATGAATGAGGAAAGGAACAAATATTTTAATAAATAATTTAAATATCTTTCTACTTAATGCTCTTTACAACTCTAGGAAATTCCCCTTTTACAGTGAAACTGAGGCTCTGAGGCCTGAATAGCTATCCCTAAGTAATTTAACTAATGAGTACAAGACTCAGGATTTAAACCCAGGTCTCTCTCATCCCAAGGCCATGTATTCATTCCCCAGAGAAGGAAGGAGCAGCTGGATTTAAAAAGGTAACAAGATTATAATATCAGCCAGAGTGACAGGTCATTAGAAACATTTTAGTGGTAAAGGACACAAAGCCAATCCCAACTGGTGGAATACAAAGAGAAATTATGGGCTTCTATGGCTGACAAATAAAGGTGGGATTTGCTTCAGGCTTAGCAGGCTATGGAGGACCAGAGGAGGTCCCTAGGACCATTTCTCTATCTCTTCCCCATTCCCCTCTGAGTTGACTCCATCTCATACAGAATTTCCCCTCACAGTGAGAAGACGGCTCAGAACAGTTGCAGTCCCTGCACTCTCTCAGCATTGAAAACAACAGGGAAGAGCAGGAGTCTGTTGCCCTGAAGTCCTGGTAAAGTCTCTATTCAGTCTGCAGCTCTGACTGGGTCTGATTCGCCACACTGAACCAGGTACTCTGTCCCAGAGAAATGACGCCCCAATTAGCTCAGGTCTAGGTCAGATAGATGACTAAGTTTAGAAAGTTTTTATAAGGCATTTAGTGGGTTACAATTAAGCAGCCCTTGGTGTATATAAATATTGAGAACCACAAAACTGCAAGACATTTCATTTTAAGAACTGAAGAAATTACTTGCGTATTTGGATTATTCTGTGTCAAGTCATGAAACACCCCTGAAACTCATCAGTGGAAAATAGCTCATACTTTTAGAATCACAACTTTAGATCACTCAGACTAGCAACCCAAACCAAAACAGTAAAATATCCTGTCTCCCTTTGTTGAAGACCCTTGAGAGGACATGACCTCCAGTTGACCTGGGAGCTAATCCTGGAAAACAGGAAACTCCTAACGCCTCCCATACTTGGAATATGCTGTATGCCCAGAGTTCCCATAATCAGAGCTGTTCCAAGGACATGGCCTTGAGAGAGTGAGGTGTTGAGACCACCTTCACTGAATGTGACTGGCCCCAGTTAAGGCCATTATATTAACTTTGAAGATTCTGGTGGGCACGTGCAGAGATCCACTCATCTTTCAGCTGCTGAAGACAAGACTTGTATGTAGGGCCCCTTGATTATTGCCACCTACCAATCTGGAGTGATATGCTTCCTTTTTGTCTCTCCTTGACCTCCAGGAAGGTGGGTGGGGACCAGTTTCATATTTCACTCAGAGAACTTCCAGGGTTGCAAACCACCACCATTCCTTTGCCCGTTTCAGAAAAAAAAAAAAGAAAAAGAAAATTGGAGCTGATCTATGAAATCCCATACATTACTAAGTTCTGAGGGAAAGGATCCTTCTGAGACTGAATGGGTATCTATAGGTCTCTATAATCTCCTATGATTTTTCAATTTCTGGAGCTTCATCTCATTTCATTTTACTCATACCACCACTTCTACTTCTCATTTATATAAAATCCACCACATCTATGTTGAGAATTTTAGGATTTGGTCTAGAGATGAGACAAGTGATGAGAAGGAGAAAATAAAATGTTTGCAGTAGCCACATCTAAACCTGCTCAGAATTCCACCCTGGAACTAATACTATCCCTTAAGATATCTTTGAAACTACAAGAGAAAAACATCCAAAATAAGGTCCCTGACCCTCACACCATGATGTATGGCAACAGCCCACTCACCTGCCTGTACCTCGGAGGGCCAGTGTCTGCCTCCCCCAACTCTTGGCACAGAGAACATGCCCTAATACCAACTGTTCCTTTACCAACAGTGCCCTCATTTAAGCAGGCCTGGCACCCTTGGGGATAAGATTTGATCCTTGAGAATCTGTATCTGCAGAATATTAGTATCCTGACCAGTACAGGTTAGCCTAAGAAAGAGGGTGTGTGTGCATGTGTGTGTGTGTGCACGCGCACGAGCTACTGGAGCTAAAATTCTCTGATGTGTGCCCCACAGCACTGCTCCCAGGGGGACACCCTCAATTATCTACTATGCCACAAACCCTTTTGAAAATGTTTTGAAAGGTAGGGACTCTTCTGAGAATAAACTATATACACAAAACATTTTTAATATAATTTCAAGCTGTTTATGGACCCTAGTTACCAAATCCAGAGATCCTGAACCCCAAGTTAAAAATCTCTGTTCTAGCCAAGGAGCAAGTGCACCCTGGTCAGGAGTCAGGATTGAGAGCATAGCCAGTCCCTGCCTTCTGTCTAAAGATAGAGCAAGAAAGGGGGTGTCTCAGCCAGAGATGATTTGCACCTCAGGGTCACATCTGGCCACGTTTGAGACATGTGTGATCAGCAGAACTTGGGTGGTACTATTATTATCTACTGGGAGAGACCAAGATGCAACTAAACTCCCACATTACACAGGACAGGCCCCAATAACAAAGAATTATCTGGCACAAATGCCAACAGTACTAAGGCTGAGAAACCCAGTCACAAAGGAATGAAAGAGACAGAAAAATAGATGATTAGCAGCATGTTCCGAAAAAGCCATGCTACTCCATGACCCACTCCAGGCCGGGGTGGGCTCTTAGAAATCTGTCTCTTGTTAATGTTTTCATTGAAGGAGGCTCTCCAGCTTGGCATGTGCCACTGACTTCCATATTACAGCACTCTGTAATCGTCCACTCATCCTGCCAAACTCCTACTTAATCTAGTGTTAGCCAAATTTCCAAGTGAGTGATAGCCACTACAGATTAAAATATTTCTACTTGCTGAAATTTGGTAGGATAGGTCACTCGTTTCCAGAAACTATTGTGTTTAAACAAAAGTACATTTAGCAATCCTACTTTAGCAATTTTCCTGCTTCTGGGAGACCTTATGGAAGGCACTGTATTTCTCGTTTCTCAGTTTCTGTTTGCATAGCCTGGGTTGTAATCCCTACCACACTAAGAGAAGCAGCTGGTAAAGAGGTTAGGAGCATGGACTGTGGAGCCCAAATGATGGGTCAAACAGCAGGTCTGCCACTCTAACCTTGTGCCCTCTGCCCCAGTGTGCAGCTTCTCTGTGCCTCGGTCCCCCGACCTGTGAAAAAGGAAAGGCACCTACCTCACAGAGTTCTGAGGATTAAAATAATATTACATGTGAAGTGCTTAAATTATGCTTAGACTGTTGGTTGCCATTATTATGGTCATCACCATCATCACCATCTCCTGTAGGGAGAATTATTTGAGATTTAGAAGACCTTGTATGAAATAAGATGAGCTATTGTATTTGCCATTCAAATGGTAAGGTATCCACTTTTAAATACATGTGTTTTTAATCTAAACTTGAATCAAACATATGTTTGCTAATTATCCTCTTTTAGGTTTGTAAAAAGCTAGCTCATATGTCAATATTATTTTAGAAGTGCTGCTCCTGCTATTCACTCTAAATTGCAGGGAGAGAGGAATTAAAAGTTGCCGTTAAAATGTCAAAGTGGCAAAACAGCACAACGCTATTTGTTCAGAAAAATTTGAAGAAATAAAAGTGATTCCCAAGCTTGTCTTAACTGATTCAGAATTGTAGTCTTCAAACTGTTTAATGGCTCCTTGCAGCTTTGAGGAGAAAATCCAAATGCCTTAGTCAAGCATTGGCCATCTGGCCCAGCTGACCTGCAGCATGACCACACCGCCCACTAGCCTCTGTGTGAGACAGCTTCCTGCCAAATTCTAAACATTTCACTTAGCCTCTCTCTGCAACCACTGTTGACCCATATGCCCAATGCACCCACATCACCACCTCTTTAAATCTGATCGACCTCCCTGTCAAAAGTCCCCTATGTCATGAAGACTTCTCAGAGCTCTCCACCTCCTTCCCAACCCAAACAGCATCTTTTCTTCCTTTGAATTTCCATAAGCTTTGATTTACACCTCACAGGTGCTTCTAAAGCAGCGAACCTAACTCTGCCCAGGGTATTGGAGATAGACATTTTCATTTGCGCTGGGGAAATGATTCCTGTGATTCCCACACTGTGATAACATACAGAACTTGGCAGCATCAGAAATCAATTCTGAATTTGTAATTCAGTGCTGTGAGTCTGAGCAATTCCCTCTGGCTTAATCAATGGCCAAATACACTGTTCATTTCAGAAACCAAGCACACCACCCCCCATCTTCTCAAAATCAGGATAGTCAAAGTCTAATTTTGCTGGCAGCTTTAGAGTCATGGAATCAGAGAGTTGGCAGGCTTATAAAAATCATCAGGTCCTTTCAATTATTTGCATTAGTAATCATTATGCATAGACCTAGGGTCTTCATGACTCAAGAGAAGTAAAATATTAGCACCTGAGCTACATCCCCTAACCATTTCCATTTTTGCTGTACCTTGTCAAGCCTGCATCATTACCCATTCTGCCTCTCACTCCCCCTATTACTTAGCTTAAATATGAGCTGCTCTGAAAGATCATTGGTAATTCACATAAAATATAGTCTTGTTACTTTTCTTTTCTTTAAAAGAAGCATGATAATTGCAAACTGCAACAAACGAAGCTGAAAATAACTCCCCAGGCAGTTGTGCATTAGGAATTAGATTAAAATGAGCCCAATTTAGTTTTAAATGACCTGGTAATTTGTAGGAAAGATTTAAGCTTCTTATATTTTCATCAATGGAAGACTGGGAAGCTCATGAAAACCAATCATTGGTCACTGGGGTGAGAGAATGAATCCTTATCCCAGAAGCCAGAGAGGCTGTGTTGATGGATTGTTTAACGATTTATGTTCAAACAGCAGTGGGAGAGAAGAAAAAACTAATTTAACATGAGTTAAATCTTTTTTAAAAATCTAAAGTAAAGCAAGTTCAATGTCAGCTCATATTATAAATGCCAAAGTCTGTGCTTGAAACTAATTTTCCAAGTAAAACTAATTAGGATTTCAAATCAAAGCCCTAGAAATTTGAGGGGATCGAAGTTCCTTGTTTGTTAGTATTTGGGACATGAAGGACCAGTTTTCAGCTTGGGACTGAATTGGGTGACATCAAATTTCTTCCACATACACTGCCACATGGAAACTTGGGTAAGGCATTGAGGCCAGAGCCACCATATCTCTGCACAGCCATATCATCCCACTGCCTCACAATATTCCCATGAAGCAATTCCTGTGAGGCATGTGTAAAGAAATATTTCTGCTATTCCTCTGTCCCAATGTTTAAACTTCAAGTTATGGTAGTGATGTTGCTAATGCATTTAAGGTACATGGCAGAATTTGAGGTACTCTGACACAGAAGATATTAAAAATTATTATCCAAATTAGTTTACCCCCTCCTTGGGTGAAAACCATTACAACTCTTCTAATCTTCAACATATATGATGTATAAAATATATTTTAGTATAAATGTAAAAGTTTTTCAAATGAGCCCTCTACTAGCACTATTCTTTAATTCAAGATATATCAAATCTCCCCTTGATATATATGGCCACTAATTTCCATCCTCTTTTCGTTTAACATCAACCACTTCTCCATGGATTCAATCACAATACAGAGAGAGATGATGGAGGTATATGTATATATAGAGACATAGATACATATTTCATACATCTCAAATAAAAAGAAATGGTTTTACTGGTCATTGATAATATCACTCAAGTCTTTGAATCATCTACTTTAGGGAGAAAGATATTAATATGCAATTATTTTTAAAAGAAAAAATTAGAAAACTTCCATAATGGCTTAACTTATCCTGAAACTAAAAGCATAAATATACAATACTGCAAACATTTATTTACTGGTGCCAACAATATGCCAGGCTCAAGCGAGGCATAGAAAACTTTGAAAGATGAGCACAGCACTGGGCCAGATGTCTTCTGTTCTCTCTCCAGAAACATTTGCTGTCCTTTAACCCTGCTCTCTGTCTGAGACAGGCTGACACAATTCTATTGTGTCAACACACTCCTGTGCTGTCTTGCCTGTGAGGTTGCCTTAGGTTGGCTACATCCTCAACAGGTCACTGGACCTCTTGAGGCTGCTGCTAACACAACTCTCTTCTTTCTAGTTCTGGAAATCTCTCTATTCTCTCACTCCTCCAGGGATTGTGACAGTTTCACTGCTTAGCCCCAAGTTCCCTCAGTATCTCTTGTGATTCCCCTACACTCTTCCCAAACCTTTGTAATTAGGTTTCTCTGTAAATAAACTCTCAGCAAACTATCCTAACATAAGTCCACCATCTGTTTCCTCCTACAACCTGACTGCTACAGGTGACATTCTTCCCTTCCCAACCTTCACAATCTGGTCAAAGATAGTTTCCATATAACTCTAACAGCTGTCATTAAGTAAACACAAAGATATGCATGGTCAAGAGGAGGAAGGTCACTTTAAGATATAAAAGGTTTCATAAAGTCTATGGCATTGAAGATGGACCTCCTAAGACTAACAGGAAGACTGGTGAAGGAAGACAGGGCAATCTTACAAGGTGAAAGAAAGACAGGCCACGTCCGAAATGCAGCAAAGTGCAGGTGGTTTTCAGAGGCACCTGATGTCCAGGGTGTTCAAATGAAGAGGTGAGAACAATTTTAAAAAGCCTGGAAAGTAAGGCTTGCACCATGGTTTAGAGAACTTTGAACTTCTGGCTAGATAGTCTTTATAAGTACTTTTCTACAGAAAATGAAAACCTACTGTAAACCTTTATGCAAAAAAAAGATATTAGCAAAGTATTATAATTACTGTGTGTGTTTAATAATTTTTTATACCAGTAGATTGTAATGTTCATCAGATCAGGACCACATCTGTTTTGCTCTGCTGTACCCAGCACTGAGTACAGAGCCAGGCACATACTACTTACTTGACAGCTAATGAATGAATTAATGCTTCAATAATTCAAGAGACTTTACTAAAAACATCTTTTATAGAAACTAGGAAAATAAAATGGAGACTGGAACTTGAACTAAAGTGTGATCAATGAGAATGGAAAGGAGGATGAGAAAGATAGATAATCCAAGATCTCCTGGGCAGAGCCACATCTACTGCACACCTAAAAGCATAAACTGGCCACTCCTCATCACTACGCAGGCAGTTTTCACATGCAATGAAAGCTCTTCAAAGATGATGGAGGAGTAAGTGGAAGCTACACTAACCTCCTCCCTGGACCAATCTGGAATTACAACTAAATTGTAGAGAGAACATCCTGAATAACCCACTGAATGCTAGCTGAAAAGGAGCCTTGTAACCACAAACACACAGAAGAAACCATATCACCACAACAAAGCTGGTAAGGAGTGTGGAGGAGGAAGCATAAGAGGGCTGGCTGGGCTTCTATAGGTGGCAGCTGAAGTTCTAGAGGGATATTTCAGCAGTCGAGGGGTTCCCCTGAGAAGTGTGGGGCCTAAACCCCAAGCTGCACTTACCAGCCTACAGCACCAGAGCCAGAAAGAAACCCATATAATCCACCTGTGAAAAGCAACAGGGGTTCTGTTGGCCAGGAAGAGATGTCTAGAGACTCAGAGAGACTCTTAAAGAGCCAATGCACAAAATTTTGTTTGTAGCCAGTTACTCTAGGATGCAGCAGAGGGAAGGCACAGTGGACTAGAAATACTTGAGGAGAGTCTGGGGTTGGCAGTTTTGGGAAGAGAACTGAAGGTACAGGTGCCAGGATCCCTGTGCTGAATCCTTCCCCATACTGAAGAAGCCATCTTTCCCAGGCAGAGCACTCCTCTCCAAATGGCATCTGTCTGAGGAGAAGCCATAGCCCCATCCATAGGAATTACTCTGCCCCACCCTGTGGAGCTTAAAGTATTGCACCTCGAGGCTGTATCACTGATAACTTTAACAGCTAAGGCTGATCTCTGAGAGAACTATGAGAGTTGAGCTGACCCTCCCCAGAGCCCTAGTGCTGATAAAAGCCAGGCTTTGTGCACAGCCTGGTTCTTTGTGCACACAAAGAGAGCCACATGCTGTGGATCACTGATAGCTCCAAACAGATTGGCCAGGGACAGTCACAAGCAATGGCTGACAAAGGCCTACAACAGAGGCTTTGCAGATCAACCTAATCCATAGAAACAAATACAAAGAAGTGACCAAAATGGAAAGACAAAAAAACAGAGCCCAAATGAAAAAACAAGAGAATTTTTCAAAAGAAGACCTAGATGAAGCAGATCAAGCTATTACATAGAAACAAATACAAAGAAGCAACCAAAATGGAAAGACAAAAAAACAGAGCCCAAATGAAAAAACAAGAGAATTTTCCAGAAGAAGACCTAGATGAAATGGAGGCAAGCAATTTATCAGATAGAGTTTTGAGTAATGATTATAAGGATACTCAACAGTATTAAAAGTGACACAGAAACCATAAAAATGGACCAGTCAGAAATAAAAAGTGCAATATCTGAAGTAAATAATACACTGGAAGGAATAAACAGTAGGTTAGATGAGGCAGAGGACTGCATCAGTGATTTGGAAGACAGGTAGGAAAAAACACCCAGGCAGAGCAGCAAAACAATATTTTTTTTAATTAAAAAAGCTTAAGAAACATTTTGGACAACATGAAGTATAACAAAAGCCACATGATGGGAACACCAGAAGGAGATCAAGAATCTATTTGAAGAAATAATGACTGAAAAACTTCCCTAATCTAGGGAAGGAAAAAGACACAAAAGTCCAGGAAGCTCAGAGAGTTCCAAACAATTGACATAAAAAATGACAAGGCTTAAAGACAAGGAGAGCATCCTAAAAGCCACAAGCGAAGAGCAGGTAGTTATCTACAAGGAAGCACCAATTAGACTATCATCTGATTTCTCAACAGAAATATTTCAGTCCAGAAGAAAGTAGCATGATATATTCAAGGTGATGAAAAGCAAGGGTCTACAACCAAGGCTACTTTACCCAACAAGGATATCATTTAAAATTGAAGGAGAAATAAGGAGCCTCCCAGACAAGAAAAAAGCTAAAGGAGTTTATTAACACCAAACCAGTTCTGCGACAAATGTTAAAGGGCTTGCTTTGAAAAGAAGAAGAAAAAGAGAAAGAAAACAACAGAGGAAAATAGTCTAACAACAAAATGGCACTAAATATGCATCTATCAATAATCAGTTAAATGTAAATGGCTTAAATATTCCAACCAAAAGACAGAGGGTAGCTAAATGGATAAGAAAACAAGACCCATACATATGCTGCCTCCAAGAGACCCATCTCAGACTGAAAGATACACACAGACTAAAAGTAAAGGGATGGGAAAAGATACTCCGTGTAAGTAGAAAGGGAAAATAAGCTGGGAAATAAGGGAAAATAAATGTACTTATATCTGACAAAAAGACTTTAAAACCAAGGCTAGTAAAAGACAAAGGAGGACACTACATAAAGATAAAGGAAACAATCCAACAAGAGGATATAACCTAGTAAATATTTAGGTGCACCAACATAGGATTACCTAAATATGTGAAGCAAATCCTGATGGACATAAAGGAAGAAATAGACAGAAATACAGCCACACATGGGGATCTTAACACCTCACTGACTTCAATGGATAGATCTTCCAGGTAGAAAATCAACAAGTAGACACCATCCTTAAATGACACACTAGATTAAATGGATTTAATTGCTATCTTCAGAGCATTTCATACCAAAGCAGAAGAATATACATATACTTTTCAAATGCACATGGAATGTTGCCTAAAATAGACAAAATGTTAGGACATAAAACAAGTCTCAGTAAATTTAAGAACTGAAATATATCAACAATCTTATCTGAACACAATGCTATGGAACTAGAAATCAACTACAAGAACACTGAAAAACATGCAAAGATATGGAAGCTAAATAACACATTATTATACAATGAATGGGTCAAAAATGAGATCAAGGAAGAAATCAAAAGATACCTTGAAACAAATTAAAATGAGGACACAACAATCCAAAATCTGTGGGACACTGGGAAAGCAATCCTAAGAGGGAAATTCAGAGCATTACAAGCCTATCTCAAAAAAAAAAAAAAAAAAAAAGACAAAGCTCATATAAATAATCTAACCTTACACTTAAAGGAACTTGAAAAAACAACCAAAAAACAAAACCCAAAGTGAGCAGAAGGAAGGAAATAATAAATATCAGAGCAGAAATAAGTGACATAGAGTCTAAAAAAAGATACAAAAGATCAATGAATCCAAAAGGTGTTTCTTGGAAAAGAAAAACAAGATTGACAAACCTTTAACCAGACTCATCAAGAAAGAAAAAGGACCCAAATAGTCAGAAATGAAAGAGGAGAAATAACAACTGACACCAAAGAAATACAAAGGATTGTAAGAAAACATTATAAACAACTATATGTCAACAAACTGGACAACCTGGATGAAATGGATAAATTCCTAGAAATATATAATCTTTCAAAACTGAATCAGGAAGAATCAAAGAATCTGAATAGACAGATTACACCTACTGAAATTGAAGTAGGAATGAAAACACTACCAAGAAACAAAAGTCCTGGACTGGATGGCATCACAGGTGAATTTTACCAAACATTCTGAGAAGAACTAACACCTCTCCTCTAAAACTATTTCATAAAACTCAAGAAGAGGGAAGGCCCCCAAACTCATTTTATGAGACCAGCATTATCCTAATTCCAAAACCAGATAAAGACACTACAAAGAAAGAAAAGTAAAAGACAATATCCCTGATGAACATAGATGCTAAAATCCACAAAAAAAATATTAGCAAACTGAATATAGCAATGCATAAAAAAGATCATACCATGATCAAGTGGGATTTATTCCAAGAATGTGAGGCTGTTACAACATTCACATATCAATAAATGTGATTCACCACATAAACAAAATGAAGGACAGAACCACATGATCATACCAATAGATACAGAAAAAAAAATAATGAAATCCAGCACCCATTCATGATCAAAACTCTCAGCAAAGTGTAAATAGAGGGATCATGCCAACACACAATAAAGCCATATATGACAAACCCACTGCCAGCATCATACTCAATGGGCAAAAGCTGTAAGTATTCCCATTAAGATTAGAAACAAGACAGGGGTGTCTGCTTTTACCTCTCTTATTCAACAGAGTACTGGAACTCCTAGCCACAGCAATCAGACAAGAAGAATAAATAAAAGACACCCAAAATGAAAAGGAAGAAGTAAAATTATCTTTACTTGCATATGACATGACACTGCACAGAGATAACCACAAAGATTCCACCAAGAAACTAACAGAACTGATGAATGAATTTAGCAAAGTAGCAGGATACAAATTAATACACAGAAATCAGTTGCATCTTTAAATGCCAATAACAAACTAACAGAAAGGGAAATTAAGAAAATAATCCTATTCACAACTGCTTCAAAAAGAATAAAATACCTAAGAATAAACCTAACCAATGATGTAAAAGATCTGTACACAGAAAATTATAAGACACTGAAGAAATAAACTGAGGAAGATACAAATAAGTGGAAGCACATACCATATTCTTGGATAAGAATAACTAATATCATTAAAATATCCATACTACCCAAAGATATCTATAGATTCCCATCAAAATTCCACTGACATATTTCATAGGACTATAACAGATATTTCAAAAATTTATATGGAATCAGAAAAATCCCCACATTGAAACATATCCTGAGAAAGAACAAAGTTGGAGGAATCATACTACCTAATACCAAACTATACTGTAAGGCCATGATAATCAAACCAGCATGGTGCTGGCATAAAAACAGACACATAGATCAATGGAACAGAATAGAGCACCTAGAAATAAACTCACAGTTTTACAGTCACTTAACATTCGACAGGAAAAAAGCACATACAATGAGCTAAAGACAGTTTACTCAATAAATGGTGTTGAAAAAATTGAACAGATTCATGCAGAAAAAAAGAAACTAGACCACTTTCTTACACCACATACAAGAATAAATTCAAAATGGATCAGAAACTTAAATGTTAGAACCAAAACCATAAAAATCCTGGAAGCACAATCTTGGACATTGCTCATATCAATATTTTATCAGATATGTCTCCCCAGCCAAGGGAAACAAAAGAAAAAATAAACAAATAGGACTATATTAATCTAAAAAATTTTTGGACAGCAAAGCAAATCATCCACATAATAAAAAGACAATCCACAGAATGGGAGAACATATTCATTGATATATCTGATAAGAGGTTAGTATCCAAAATTTATAAAGTACTTACAAAACCCAACACCAAAACAATAAACAATCCAATTAAAAAATGGGTAAAGGGCCTGAATAGATAGTTCCCCAAAGAGGACATGCAGATGGCCAATAGACATATGAAAAGATTGTCAATGTCACTAACCATCAGAGAAATGCAAGTCAAAACAACGAGATACCATCTCACACCTGTCAGAATGGCTGTCATCAATATATCAACAAACAACAAGTGCTGACAAGAATGTGGAGCAAGGGGAACCCTTTTGCACTCTTGATGGGAATGCACGCTAATGCAGACACTGTGGAAAGCAGTGTGAAGATACCTAAAAAAATTAAAAATGTATCTGTCTTATGACCCAGCAATATCACTTCTGGAAATATGTCCGAAGGAACCCAAAACTCTAATTCAAAGAAACAGAAGCACCCCTAAGTTCCCTGCAGCATTATTTACTATCACTAGGATATGGAAGCAGTCCAAGTGTCCATCAGCGGATGAGTAGATAAAACAACTATGGAACATTTACATTATAGAACACTACTCAGCCGTAAAAAAGAAAGTTTTGCCCTGTGACAGTATGGATGGATCTAGAGAATATTATGCTAAGTGAAATAAGCCAGTCACAGAAAGAGAAATACCATATGAATCCAATGAACAAACTGAACTAACAAGGAAAATGGGGACAGACTCATAGATGGACTGCTGGAAGACTAAGGGGACTAAATGGTCATGGAAAAAAAAACAATAAAATAAAAAATAGAGCTCTTCATGTTCAACAATTAGGGACATATGAAAATGTAACACAAATCATACCCTGAAAGAATCATTTATGGGAATAAATCTAAATCTCATAAAGGAGAAAATATATAACCTCATTTTTAATTATGAACTAAATTATGAGGATTCACTTTTAGGGTTACAAATTTCCAGGAAAAAAAAGGAGAAATCCAGGAAAGGTAAGTAAATTTAGGAAAGCTAAAATTGGAGCTTAAGAATTAAAACTATGTGGATGGGCCAAGGTTTCCTAAAGCTTATTCAACTACCACGAGTGAGTCCTGACATGAATTCACACAGGATGGGCAAGCGATAATGAATTTCTCTGTGTATCATGATACAAAATGTGTTTGAAAATGTTTATTTGTTTTTAAAAATTAAGATATTTGTTGAAGACTTAAGCATATTGTAGCAAGGCTGAGGAGATGTGGTAAAGAGACTGTAGCTGGGAAGCTGGGGCAAAAGACACAGTGACACAAATACTTTCAATAACTGTCCGTCAAACAGAAAACTCCATTTTGAATAGGGAAAAGGGGTTTAATCAACAGGTTTGGGGATTCTACAGGTTCAGATTCAGCAGAAGAGAAAGCCAAGTTTACACGAAGGTTGGAAGTCTGAAATGCAGATATAATTGAATTCCTGAGGCCTCCACACATTAAATGTAAACCACTGGAAACTTCCAGTATCACTACTTCTGAAAATCTTTCAGGTTGTTCCCCTCAAATCTGTGCAAACTTGGAAAAGTTCATAACCTCTCTATATATCAGTGCCTTCATCTGTCAAAATGGGCTGACACCACATTGGGATTATTGGATAGGTTAAATGATATTCTCTAGAAAATATCTGGTACATGGTATTTGAAGAACAAATATCTCTTCTCTATTTTCTAATGATAGGACCTTAATCAGGGTGAATATAGTATTAACTAGACATCCACACACCATGTTAGAAGTTGCTTATTCTAGCTTCGTATAAGAGGAGTACCATATGCTTCACTATAGGAATTGGGGCTCCTGGTCCCATATAGTAGGAAAGAACCCAAATTAACTAAATAGCAGAGTTTATTATAAGGATTATGAAGGCCTCAAGGAGGAACTGAAACCATGGCCTGGAAAGTAAGTACTCAGACACCCGCTCAGTATTTGATCTCTACATACCTACTTCCTTTTTTCTCTTTCTTTCTCAGAAGACTTCCTTTTCTCCAGTCTTAGTATACGTTTTATTGGTTCAGTCACTCAGAGACACTGAATCTCTTCCCTTGAATCTCAAATTTCCAGGTAGGTGGTATTGGGTCTTGGGCCAAATGAGTTGAATTAACCGAATCGAATAGGATGAAATTATGTGCCAAATGGCTGCAAGGCAATGCCTGCTGTGGGTTGGTGTGTGTTAAGAGGGTGGAAGTTTTGGGGGTGGATTTATTGTTGTTCAAGTACAGTTGTCTTCATTTTCACCCCCCCAACCCATCCCCACCTCCAACCCTCAAACCTACCCCCTTTGGCTTTGTCCATGTGTCCTTTATACATGTTCCTTGATGGACTTGGCACTGTTTTCCCCCATTATGATCTCTTCCCCCTCTCCTCTGGTTACTGTCAGCTTGTTCTATATTTCAATGTTTGTGGTGGACTCAAAATCATACAACATAAGTTGCCTATTGCTCTAGAATTCTTGTTGACTTTGGCCATAGTACAATTAGTATTTTAATATTTTTTAATGATTTATGTATTTTTGAGAGAAGGGAAGGGAGGGAGAAAACCATCAATGTGTGCTTGCCTCTCACATGTCCCATACCGGGGACCTGGTATGCAACCCAGGCATGTGCCCTGACTGGAAATCAAACCGGCAACCCTTTGGTTCACAGGCTGGCACTCAACCCACTGAGCCACACCAGCCAGGACAAAAATCACTTTCTAAAAACTCAGAACTAGTATACAAAAATGTAATAGCAAATCATGTAAGTATTATACCCTTTGAATCAGTAATTTCTGTCAAGAATATTTATTTTACAGAAATAATTTATTGGAAGAAAAACAAATAGATGTTTCTCTAATATCTTCTTATTGATAACAAACAAGGTTTTGTAAATATCCAACAACAGAGGATCATTAATTAAATTATGGAATGTTGATTTTTTTAATCCTCACCTGAGAATATGTTATTGGTTTTGAGTGAGAGACATACAGAGAAAGAGAGAGAGGGAGGGAAGGAGAGAAAGAGGTGTGAGAGGAAAATATTGATAGGTTGCCTCCTTTAGGTGCCCCAACTGGGGATTGAACCTGAAACCCTTTGGTGTGCAGGGATGATGCTCCAACCAACTGAACCACCCCCTAGGGCTGGAATGTTGATTTTTAATAGGATATTATACAGTCACTTAGAACAACCACAATCAAGACAAAAACAATGCTTTTGATAAAAAGCATAATGTTGTATCTTGCTTTTGTTTTCAGTTAACAATGACCAATCATATAAGCCACTTCAAATACTTTTGAAAATGTTTTGTAAATTTTAAAAATAAATTTTTAAATATGAATTAATAAAAATATATATGTAATATAAAAATAGGCACTGTTTTATAAAAAAATAGAAAAATAATTTTTCTATTTGCTCCTAAATTTGATTAGTAACAGTAAAAATGATAACAATCCTTTTGTTCCTGGTACTATGCTGTTCGGAACCACCCTGCCTGGTTTCAGAAGCTTTAATCTTCCATGGCTAAGGCCGAGTAAAAGACCTTGGGACCATAAGCCACTAAGGAGGCAAAGCTTATCTCCCTGGCAGGGGTGCTGCCTCTACCCCCTTTTACTTCACCCTTCTTAGCCCTGGATGGATGACTGGTTAGCCAATGATGGGTAAGATTCCTCAAAGGAGGGATGACCTAAGACAGGCATGGTCGGATGGGGCCCTCAGGAAAGCACTTGGGGTGCTACAGAAAAAGGGGGTGATGGACCCTCGCCCCTCAGCTTTGACATAGCCTGAGTCCTCATTCTGCCTGTGAGAAGTCTCCTCATCTCTAGGCTGCCTTACTTCCCCTGCCTAACTTCAGCCTGAAACAATGCCAGAAGAAGGTACAGCCCTGGGCAGGAATGGGCAGTTCCCCAGGGTAATCAGGCCTAAGAAAGAATGCATAAAATCCTGTGAAACCTGTTTTGCTAAGAATGCCCTCAGTTTTCTAAGGGTCCAAGCATGAAATAAGTTTGTTTCCCAAAGTTTTATAGCCCTTTAGCTAACTAACCCTGACTCAGAATAAGCCCTCATAGTTCTTTGAATGTTATCTATTATTTGATCATTACTGCCTGACAATGACTGATGAGCTTTACCTGTATTACTGTGCAAAATGAACCCAATAAAAGCCTGTTGAGGAAAAGGCTCCTGGCCCTTCTCCTTTGAGAAATCTGCCACCTTTCCTCCCCAAGCAGATCATGTCTTGGTAGACTTATTCTCATCCATGGAGATGGGGAGACCCTGCACGCAGAGGCCCCCCACACACACTATGCTGTGTGTTTCACATAAATTAGTTAAAATAATCCTCAGCGCAACTGTGTAAGATTAGTATTATAATTTCCATTTACAGTTAAGAACTTAAGCAAATTGCCAAAACAATGCAACTTCAAAGCCACACCACCATGATTAGATTCTAAGCCTAGACAACTTCAGAGCTGGTCAGTACTTTTTCAAAACCATGCTTTAATACTCTGTGCACGTACATGTGCATGTGCACAAGCACGTGTGTGTACATGTTTGTATGTGTTTAACAAGGTGAATAGAAAAGTTCAGAGTCAAATGAAAGTAAAACAGCAAATCTAATTCCCACTGACAGCCAACTGAAAACTGGGGAATAATGGAATAAAGCACAGCTACCCCAGCAATTCCTGGGGAAGGGTCCAAGTGTCAGGGCTCCAAAACAGCCTAGTTTACAACATTTATTAACTCCCAAGTCAGTCAGCATTAATATTTGATAACTTCCACTCCTCCAATAAATCTTTAAAAAAGGAATCTTTCACAAACTAATCTCCACAAAAACAATTAAACTGATAGTAGAACTCGTAGTGTAATTTATGTTTGCTGAGATAGTAATGCATCCTTTTTCTATCACAATTTCCCCCAGGCAAAATGAAGCCAGTACAAGACATTTTAAACTCATTCCACAGATCAAATCACTCAGAGACACGATATAATTAGTCTTATGATAGTATGCACTTAATTAAATTAGAGAGGAACAATTAAATGACAAAAACAATGAAAACATCAAAAATTAACATACTCTTGACATTAACATGTCAAATGGATAATGTGATTATGAATACAAATATTTAAATTGACAGAATTATCACAAAGAATAAAAAATGTGCTGCTGCAAGCATTCTGACTATGGAAGAATCAGAAAATCTTTTTAAAGTTGCCAAAATGGTAAAACCATGTATTCCCCATAGTTTTTGTGATGCATTTTACAAGACAAATTAAGAAGAGAAAATCTATAATCTATACCAAGGAAGATATTCTAGGTTTATATTTTTCCCCTAAAAGCTCTGTCTTTCTGAATTTTTGAGATCACATGCTCTTGAATAACAGATTCAATATTCTTAGCTATAGTTTTAGCACAATAAAATCTGTTTCTCCCACTAGATGAATTAATGACTATGGAGGACGATTTTACCAATCATCGCCAAAGCAAGTTTATGCTACCAACTGCTGATGAATGGTAATAAATTAAGTTTATAGAGGCCTAATAGCACAGAGACCAAACATCAATCATAAAGTGACATGAAATTCCAGCAGACTTGGAATGAACCAGGGAGGCAGAAAAATTTTAGCATCTTCTTTGCTGACAAATCCAAGTTCTGACATTATCTTCTTCAAGGGATGCACTGTGACATGTCCAACACTGACACAGAGGATTTTATTTGGCTTTTCTACTTGTTCCAACTAATTGCTCTAAAATGCCTCTAACGTTTTCTTGTTTGTTATTGGATGGCCCATTGAGAGAATCAGCAACACACACACCACAACAGATTAGGAGATTTCAGGAGAAAAAATGGAAATTAAGAGATAACTTGGAGATGCTTTTATAGAGCAAGGGTTTCAAATAATGATACTGTTAATAAAATAGCAATAGTAGTGGCCATAGTGGTGATTATCTCTTAGAGATTTCCCTTAAGTAGCTTTTATCCAGGGAAGTATAGAGTTAGGTGCTGGGAATTAGATACGAACTAAAGAAAATAGTTTTAATACAAGAGACAATCTTTATCCTCACCTCCCTGCAAAAGCGATTCAGGTTAAAAATTTAAAACAGGGAAATATACCAGAAGAATGCAAACAATAGAAAACAAAGCTTCTGGACATAACACCAAAAGGTGAAATATAACACAAAAGTATAAACACAACAAATATGGGCAGTTTATAATGTAAAAGGATAATTCATAATTAAATTGAAATAATTATAAATATCTATGAACCAAAAAACATAGCAACAATATTTCCAAGGTAGGTATTATGGTATAAAACACAACAGGTGAAATACATACTAAAAATAGCAGAACTTAGTTAACCTCTACCTGTCAATGAATGACATATCAAGTGGCCAAAAAATATAAGAAAGAATATAGAACACTTTAAACAAATAACTAATAAAGTAGATATATTTGATCAATATTTAGTGCTGAATTCCAAAAATAGAAAACTGCCTTTTTTCAAATACTAATACAATAACATTAAAATTGACCATATAAGTCACAGAAGATATCTTATTAAATTCTGAAAAGTAGACTAAAACAAGCAATACTTTTTAATTGTCTAGTAAAATTAAAAATTAATAACACCAGGAAATAATAAGTTTCATTCACATAAAAATAAAATAAATTGCTCTTAAGTCTTTGTCAAAGAGGACAGGCAAACTAAGGTTAATCAATTTCTTTAAAAATAGAAAGAATACAGCTAAAGAAGCACATGGAAGAAAATCCAAAGCCTTAAATATATTTAAGAAACAAAGGATACAAAATTATACATCAGACAAATGAGTAAAAAAAATTAATATATAAAGAATAACAAGAAAAAAAACCATAAAAAGCCAAATAAATGATATAAACAGAAAATAATAGAGCCAATTAATACATTCCAAAACATCCCAAAAAGCTGTACCTTCAGCTTAATTTTGCTCTGAACCTAAAACAGCTCTAAAAGTCAAATTTATTTTTTTTAATTTTAAATAAACAATTTTTAAAAAGAACCCAGCAACAAACTAAAATAATACTTGAGAAAAAATCAACAATTCATTAAAAAACCCAGTAATATAGAGAAAGATGTATATACTCTTAAATGATAAAATGTATTTCAGCCCCAAAGCTAGTATCGTGCTTACCAGCAAAACACAAAAACACTCCAATATAACTCTAGAACAGAAACAAGAATGCCCACCATCATTCTTTATAAATAAAACAAACAACTAATTAACCTAATCAAAAAAGGGTTCTCCATTTTAAAAATGTTGATTTGAATAAGTAAATGTTAATGTTGAATAAGTTTGAAAACTTAAAATGAAACTAAAATTATTCTAGAAATATATTACCAAAACTAAAAGAGGTTCAAAAACCAATCTTAGCAAACCAATTTTCTGAAAAACAGTTCTAAACATTTTGTCCTGTTCTAAATATTTTTTTAAAAATTGGTAAAAGTATTAAATGCTGCCCTTGCTTTCTTCCTCCACCCCCCCCCAAAAAAAAACACCCACTAGGGCCAGGTGAGTTTGTGAGGGAATTTTAATAGACCCTTTAAAAGAGAGCATTTCCAAATAACCTAAACCATTTAATTTTTTAAAGGGAAAACTTCAAAATTCTTTTTCTTTGAAGCAATTATGCATATACACACAGAGAGACAGAAACTATACACTAATCTAACCTTTTATTCTCAATATAAAAATTCTACATAAGATGGCAAATAAGCACATGAAAAGATGCTTCACATCATTTGTCAAGAAAACACAAATTAACACAAAGATGTCACTACACACCTGTTAAAATGGCCAAAATCCAACACTGACATCAAATGCTGATGAGAATGTGAAGCAACGGAAACTCTCATTCATTGCTTGTGGGAATACAAAATGGTACTCTCTGCCACTTTGGAAGGCAGTTTGGTAGTTTTTTTTATAAAATTAAACATACTTTTACTATACTAAGTCCAGCAATTGCACTCCCTGTACTTACCCAAAGGAGTTAAAAATATATCCACACAAAACATGCATAAGGATGTTTACAACAGCTTTATTCATAGTTCCCAAAACTTGGAAACAACTAAGATATCCTTCAGTAGATAAATAGATTAAAAAAATTATGGTACATCCAGACAATGGAATATTATTTAGCACTAAAAAGAAATATGCTCTCAGGCCTTAAAAAGAGGTGGTGGAACTTAAATGCTTATTACTAAGTGATAGAAGCCAGTATGAAAATGCCACATACTGTATGATTCAAATAATATGACATTCTGAGAAAGGCAAAACTATAAAGACAAGGAAAAGACCAGTGGCTGTCAGAGGTGAGGGGAAAGGAATAGATGAATATGCAGAGAACAGAGAATTTCTAGGACAGTGAAGTCATGATATGATGATGGATACATGTCATTGTACATATGTTCAAACCCATGGAATGCACAACTTTAAGAATGAAATACAATGCAAACCGTGGACTGTGGGGGATAATAATGTGTCAATTATAACAAATGTATCACTCTGGAGAGGGATATTTATGATGTGCAAGGTTGTAAGTGTCTAAAGACAAGGGGTATGTGGGAAATCTCTGTACCTTCAGCTTAATTTTGTTCTGAACCTAAAACAGCTCTAAAAGTCAAATTTATTTTTTTTAATTTTAAATAAACAATTTTTAAAAAGAACCCAGCAACAAACTAAAATAATACTTGAGAAAAAATCAACAATTCATTAAAAAAACCCAGAGAAAGATGTATATACTCTTAAATGATAAAATGTATTTCAGCCCCAAAGCTAGTATCATGCTTACCAGCAAAACACTAAAAACACTCCAATATAACTCTAGAACAGAACAAGAATGCCCGCCATCATCACTTTGATTTGACATTGTACTAGCCAGTGAAATCAAACAAGAGAAAAAAATAGAATAATCACAGTAATTATCACAGTTTTGAAGCAACATGATTGCATACCTGGAAGATCCAAACTACCACAAGCAATAAAAAAATTCAGTCAGTTAAGAGCCTGTAAAATTTATAAACCAGTATCTTTCATATATAAACACCATAATTTGTTAGAAGATAAAATAGAAGAAAAACACAACATTTACAATAGCAACTCAAAAGATAAAATGCCTAGATATGAACTCAACAAGAAATATATCAAACTGATATGAACACAACTTTTAAATGCTTTTAAAAGTTGCCCTGGCTGGTGTGGCTCAGTGAATTGAGCACCAGCCTGTGAACCAAAGGGTTGCTGGTTCGATTCCCCGTCTAGGACACATGCCTGGGTTGGGGCCAGGTCCCCAGTAGGAGGCGTGCAAGAGGCAACCACACATTGATGTTTCTCTCCCTCTCCTTCTCTCACCCTTTCCCTCTGTCTAAAAATAAATAAATAAAATCTTTTTTAAAAGTTAATCTATGGGAGATTAAACAGGCTATGGTAAACAGGCATTCTCATACAATGCTCATGGAAGCATTAATTGATACCACGGTTAAGGAATGCAGTTAATAATACCCACCCAAACTGCAAGTTAATAAGCTCTTTGAAGCTACCTGTTCCACTTCTGGAAATTTATTCTACAGATACTCTTGCACATGTTCAAAATCATCCAAGACAAAGTTTACCCACTGCATCGTTGTTCTAGGGGTTGAAGATGAAGAATAATCTGTCTAAAACAGGGTAATTCACACAAGGCAGTGCTATGCTCTGTGCAAGTATGACAGAACTTCCTAGATATTTGCTATATTCCCAAACTATGTTAGGTTTAAAAGCAAGGTGCAGAGAGGTCTGGACAATACTCTGCCTTTTGTATAAAAAGGAAAAAATAACAATATAAACTTTTTTAAAAGAAAAACACATTAAAAGCTTCTGCATGAACACCTAAGAAACAAATGAGTGTTGG
Organism: Tonatia bakeri; assembly: GCA_004024845.1. Taxonomy (NCBI): domain Eukaryota; kingdom Metazoa; phylum Chordata; class Mammalia; order Chiroptera; family Phyllostomidae; genus Tonatia; species Tonatia bakeri. The sequence goes on along the minus strand of PVIA01004794.1, from coordinate 8,903 downwards.
GCACCCTGGTGAATCAAGAAGATGGAGACAAGGTTGGAGAAGACTTTGTGCAGGTTACATTTTATTTACACCAACCTAAATGCTGGTAGTGGCATCATAAACTATTCAACCATGATAACGGTCAAGATAAACTAGGTATCCCACTGTACCTAACCCCATTATTTCAGTGGCTTCTCTTAGAGAGTTTATTCCTTCCCCTACATTCCATGACCATTATGACTCAATTACCTTGGATCTCTCTTGGAAATGGCTCTTTGTCCATCATCCTGTTTGACAGAGCAATATTTCCAGTCCCCATGCAGAAGAAAAAGTATCTTGGAGGGTCTCGCACTGGCCATTAAATGCTTCATCCCAGAAATCACACATCTCACTTTTTTCTGCTTACAACCCATTGGCTAGAACTTGTCATACGGCCTCACACAAAGCAAGAAAGGGCTAAAAGGACAGTAGGAATGTCCATTGGTAAGCTGCAATAAGGACTGCCCATGACCATTCTAGAGAACAACTTTACAATGTATTTTTTAAAAATGCCAAACTATGGTACATTTACACAATGGAGTACTACACAGCAGAAAGAAATGAGTTCCTACCCTTCACAACAGCATGGATGGAACTGGAGAGCATTATGCTAAGTGAAATAAGCCAGATGGTGAAAGACAAATACCATATGATCTCAGCTATAAGTGGATCTTAATCAACAAAACAATCAAGCAAGCAAAATACAACCAGAGACATTGAAATTAAGAACAAACTGACAGTAACTAGAGGGGAGGGGGGAGAGGAATAATGGCAGAAAAGGGGGAAGGCCCATCCAGGAACATGTATAAGGACACAGGGAAAAAGTCAAAGGAGGTAGGTTCCAGCATGAAGGGTGGGGGGTGGGAATGAAGACAACTCTATTTGGACAATAATAAAAAAATTATTAAAAAAATAAAGTACTATTTAAATCTAAAAAAACAATGTATGGAATATATTTTTTAAATGCTATTTCTAAAGTTCATAGGTTTTGACCTGGTAATTCTATTTCTGGGAACCTAGGCTAGGGAACTATCCCTAAGGGTCAATAAATAAATGGGTAGAAATTTTCACCCGTGAACATGACACTAACCAAGATTGAGAGAACCATTCCTTCTCCCTTTCTGAGGCAGCTCTATGTCCTCAATTACCACCCCTCCCAAAAAAAGTCACAAATGAGCAGTAAACAAAAAAGAAAATGAGCCCAAATGCATATACAGTGGTTTGCTTTTCATGACTGGAGCATTGATCAGCCCGCGCGCTCCTGCATTCTAGTAGTGAAATCCGAGCTGGAAGTGCTCTGAAATGAAGTGCCTGAAGATGTTTATATTAACAGTTTCATCTACAACCCTGGGCTAGGTGTTTTGCCATAATTTTAACACTAGTTTATTTCAATTTCAGTAGCAACAAATGTCTTCATTTAGCCAGGTCTTCACAAGCAATGGAAAGTACATAATTACAGCAGGTGAAAAGATATTTAAGACCAGAAAAGAGAGCCTAATCTCACTATAATCATATTTCTTTTAACAGAAAGGTTATTTAGCTCACTTGAGGCAAAGTTATACTATGATTTTCAAAATCAGTAAAAATGGTTTTAAGTGCTGAGAGGCCCGAGTTTGAATCCTAGGTTTGCTCTTTAATAGTTGTATGAGCTTGGAAAAAATACTTAATATCTCCAGAACTCTGTGTCCTTGCCTATAAAAAAAATACAAGTGGCATTGGACAAATCTCATAATGTTATAAAGATTAAATGAGAGAATACACCCTAGCATTTACTGATGAGCACATGATTATTGCTGAATAAATGTTGTTATGCCTCACATTTGTTGTGTCCTTATTCTTTACTAAGGACTTCCAGGTACATCATCTCCTTTTTAATATTTAATGCTGAAAACATTTATATAAGATAGAATGATAGATACATAAGCCTTACACATAAAGGAAAATATGATGACTACTAGGAGAGCAGCAAAGGGTGCCACAGACAGATCAGAGGTGGGAGCTACCATATTCAGTCTCAGGAAAGTTAGCAAATATCCATGGAGGAGGTGATACACAAACAGGTCAGGAAGGATGGGTGGGGTTTCCATGGTAAATGCTGTAAGCAAGCAGAAAGATGATTTGGAGTGAAAGGATGATTATTAAAAAGGCCCCACAAAACTGCATTCACAGAACAATGAGCAAAGCTCCCTGGAGACATGTTCAGTAGTGGGAAATCAGACTGATGAGATGGAGGGGATGGGGGCAGGCTGGCTTATTGCTGATGGAAGCTTTGAAGACCAGGACAGAAAGCCACACTGAATTTGGTAGATGTAGGTGGGAAAGTCTTTAAGCAAACTGAAGCTAAGTTTGCATGTTTATTCCAACAGCATCCCAGGACAGGAAGAATAAAAATGGAACGGAGAGGAGGAAAAATGAGTTGTGATGAGAATGTACATGAAAGAGTGCTTGGGAAAAGAAAAGAACAATAAGCTTAGGCTAGACAGAATTCTTCCTGTATAATAGACTGATAAGTGATGATGGTGATGACGATGATGATGGTGGCTAACATTTAATGAGCACTTGCCATATATCATATGGGTTATGTGCATCTACTTCTCAATTTTCATATAATTCTAAAGAATTTTTCTTCATTTCTCCATGAAAATTTTATGAAGATACTGAGGCTGAGAGAAGTTAAAAGATTAACCCAAGCTCTCACTGCAGGACAACGGTGTAGTCAGAACTGAATCCAGCTCAGACTGTGCTGGTTCCATTGCCCCTCACTTATCACTGGAGTGAAGAGTGAATTGAACATATAAATGTTCCCTGGATCTACTGCAATGGCATTGAAATCCACACCCCTTGCTTATGTGGACCTATCTCTGTGACTTTACATCTGCTTCAATCAACCAGTCTGTAAATTCCTTGAGGGTGGCAGTGCACCTTTTGTTTTATCTTTGCATCTCTACACGGCACACTAACGCTGTTGACTCATCATACTTATTCATTCATTTATTCTACAAATATTTACTGACTGCTTCTAGTGTGTCAGGCTTTGTGCTAGACAATAATGTTAAAAACATAAAAAGTAGGACTCAAAAGAATGCAAAAGTGATGATCATTGTTGTGGCTAGACTATAGATTTGTGAGCATTTATTATACTATCCTTTCACCTTTGTGTACCTATAAAACTTTCCATAATAGAAAGTATTAAATAAAAGAAAGGATTCCACTGGAAATATTCTTGCCAAGTTGATCAATGAGTTCCTTGTTGCTAAACATAATACTGTTCTGTCCTCACTTTCCTTGACAGCTGTCTCATTGACAACATCTGTGACCGAGGAACTAGCCAGAGCTAGGAGAAAGCAAAGAGCATGGGTTATGGTGCCCACACCTTCTCCTGTTTTCCTCTGCCTCTCTAGCTGCTGTTTTGCAGTCACCTTCCCATATCTTTTCCTTTTTCCCTCCTTTAAATGCCAGCATTATGCATGTCTTCATTCATACTTTTTTTGCTTTTTTCTCAATTGACTCATTCTATCTCATCACCTCTCCAAACTTTCAATATTATCCATATGCTGAAATCATCCCAATCAATATTACCAGAACAGCTCTCTCCCTGAACATCAGATAGGATTGCAAATGTCTATGGGGAATATATTCTTAAATATTTCATTGGTGCCTCAAAGCCAAAATATCAGAATTACTCCTTTCACATTCCTCGTAGTCAAGCACCCCGCTTACCACTGCCGTCCTTGTCATGTCACTTAACCCAGAAGGAGACAATACCATGCACCCAAAGGCATCCGGCAAGTCTGGTGGAGCTGACCTCCTAGAATCTGTTTGATTGATCCATGTCACTTCCTCCGTTTAAGAAACAACGGACAGGCAAGTGAGTAGAGCTCAACACGCTGCTTCCAATGATTCATCGAAGAGAGCAAACCGAAATATAGAACTGAGTGATGTTTCAAATACTTATTATATCCCAAACTGACTGAAAGGTTTTTATTTAAAAGTTGACTAAATAAATACAAATCTAGATTATGACTATGAAAATGTGCCTATCAGCACAGTATAAAAAAAAATTGCTAGGCTTTAACAGTTGTTTCATTTGAACATTTATTCAAAGGCAGTATAATTTTAATTTTGTGCTAGAGGTTGAAAAAATCAGTTATTTTGAGATCTTACTTCATCAACAATGCAAGCTCTCATTAGTGAGCTCGCTCACCTGGAAGGTAACACAGATAGGTTATATTTGAACCTTGACGGACAGAACAGATTACTGAGAACAAAGAGATACTGTGGAGAGAACTGTATTGAAATATCATGATAGCTATTTTAAATAAACTGAAGTTCTAATGTATGAGATACATTTGCTCAGTTGTCTTTGAAGACCAAACATTCCTCACATAGGCAAGTATCAGCTCGGTTTTAGAAAAGATACTATTACCAGGCAGAGCTTCTCCAAACTAACTGCACAAGCAAGCCTTTCTCAAAGATATTGGTACAGTGAGTTCTCAAATTCATTGATAGATTTTGAAATTGCAGTGCAATGACATATCACAAAACCAGTTGTACCCTGAGGCTAACTGTTGTAAAAAAGAGTTAAGTTTCTACGGCATTCCATCAATGTCACAACAAAACAATGTTGAAGGGAATTACTTTATTTGAGAACCTTCTGTTCAGGTATTCTCAAGGCAGATGGAAGCTTACAAAAAATTCCTCCTAATTATGAAACATAAGGACCTTTACCTCAAAGAGATGGAAGTAAAGCTTAAAATAGTAGTGATGTCATACCTCAAAATTGTCTCAATAAACTACTATACCTGTGCTCATCATTAGTTTCAGGTCTCAAGCTGCCTAAAGAATAGAATTTGGTTAAAGGGACAAGAGGTTAGGCAATACTGAGAAGTCAGCTAACTTTGCCTCTGTGCTCTGACCCTGTGAGCCTCACCCCAGCACCCAGGTGCTCCTCTACCACAGCACTTCAGACCCCTCCTTCGACTCCACAGTGGTCAGTGCTGCTCATCAAAACATCCCAGGCTAGTGTCCCTCCCATCCCTTCAAGCCCTACTTCCTCCTACATAAAAATGGTCATGGCAATGCTAAACAGAGATGCTGGTCTAATATTACAGATTTAGACACAGTCATGTCTGGGGTGGGAAGAAAACTTAGGAGAGTGTCTAGTCTAATGCCTGCATCTATACTAGGGACACTGAGAGAGTCTCATTCTCTACTTAAACACAAAGCTTATCCTTATGTCATCTTGTAACAGGGTGCAGCCAAGAGGAGGACCCCAAATAGGGATTTGGAATGGGGTCCAGAACTCAAGGCATCCAGGAAATATTAGAATGTCCTCATCCCTTCCCCCACAGGTGTGAATTGGGGAAAGGGACACATGGAGCAGGGCCATTGAGAGCTGTTTTGTACAGCCACCGCTTTGCAGCTAACCTCTGGCATGGTCATTTAACATATCTATAACCTTTAACTGATTTCATAAACATGTTAAGTAGCTGTGGCCATGCTTTGAGCCAAGGGGATGGAAGTAACTTCCCCCGCAAGATGTAATGGGGGGGGGGCAGGTCCTCCAAGTTGCAGTGCCTGTGTGAGAGCTTGGAGATGATTGGCTCCACGCCATGGGGCCATGCCTGCCCAGACTCACTATGGCAGTCCGGTAAAGCTGGAAGAATATGAGAGTGCTGACAAGTGTAGGCGATTGTGGGAGGAGTCGGAAATGGGGCTGCAGAGGAGGATTGGCGCAAGGATTTAAACACAGATTCGGCAGCCATGTGAAGGGAGAGAACCATGCGGCTGTGGCAATAGAAGGGAGAACTATGCGGCTTTAGCCAGAGTGCAGACCCCCTCACAGCTTTGCCAAGGAGAACCACATGGTTTGATCCTAGCCGATGACACAGCTGATGGTGTTGGGAGCCTGAATCTACTTCTCCTGAGATATGGTACCCCAGTTTAGGGCAGAGGGAGAAGGAAGCACTGTGTGCATCTGTGGGTATCCTAAAGAACTTTGACATTTTAATGAAGACATTAGGCCACTACTTTAAGCCTGTATAGCTTTAAATAAACATTTCCTTTCCTTTTCACAAATCTCTGGCATTGAGAGATGTCTTCCCTCTGGTGGCTGATGTGAACCTAGTGGGGGGTCATTTCAGTAATAGTATATCATACCCCCCAGCCCATGTTCTATAACAATGTAGGATTTAAAATTATTGCTGAGAGAAGTTAAAAATCTCAGGATTTTTAGGCTCTGATCATTATTTTGAGGGCATGAGGAAAAAGGAGAAAAGCCCCCCTGTTTAAAATCAATCTCAGACAAAATGAAAAATGTGCATCTTCAACATCCCTTATCTACTTCTCTCCCCACCACCAAGGCTCTCAGCATGCTTCATGAGTCAGTAACAGGTACATTCTGTGGTCCAGATTTCCTCAACCCTCAACTTCTCAAAACTTCCTTGTCCTGGGTCTGATCTGATAAAGTAAAAGAAAAAAGTAGTAAAACTGTCATCAACTCCTGATTTCCCACAAGTAAATGATCCACCCAAATTATCCATGGTGATGGAAGTCCTTCAATAACAGCTAAATATTAAAAAAAGAAACCAAAATCATGCAGACCAATATCAGCTCTGACTAATATTCCTAGGTCATCAGTCCTGCAAGGCCATAGGGGAAGCAGCATCCCCACCTTCCCTTCCAATATGATGATCCTCAAGAATATCAAATTATTGTCTTAATGTATGTTGTGTGAACTACCAGCTGCAATTTGTATTTGCCACATCCCTTGCACTATATCAGCCAAGACAATACCATCTGCTTGCCTGACCAGCTTTACCTGTCACCACTCTCCACTTCAGTTTCAGAATCCCTGCCCCACTCTTATTTCTTCCTGAAGTCATGAACACATATTCATACCTCCCCTGTCCCCACCTACCTTTGCCTTGTTAATTTTTACTCATCTGTTAAAAAGTCTATTCAAATGTCAAGCACACAAACACGTTTCCTAACCAGGTTTTATTTTTATTGTGTACTCTCTCAGAGCTTCATGTGCTTCTTCCACAGCTTTTTCCAAAGTTCTAATTACTTTTATGGGTCGTGAGCATTTGTCCCCCACTAGCCGGTGCACTCCGTGAAGACAAGGACCATCTCTGTTATGCTCAGCAGCAGGTTTCCAGCATCTAGCTGAGTGATCAGTCTCATAAATACTTGTGAAATAAAGGAATAAATGGAGATTTTCAAAATAGTCACAATATCATCAACCTGAAAAGAATGCATTATCAAATAATACCCATAAAGAAATTCTGTTAGAGCACAGGTGGGGGCAAAAGAAACATGAAATGACCTAAACTTTCTGCAAATGAAACAAAAACTTGATAATCCATATGCCTTAGAACTTGGAAGACAAATCTATTCCTACGCTTTAGCTTTCTGGAGGCTGGAGGCATTTGCATAAAAATGAGTTCAAAATAAAAAAAAGTTCTGGTATCAGCCATTAAATAAGAACCTGAACACTAATAAAGTTTCAGAAACTGTCATACACCAGATAGCCATTTTTTTAACAAAAGGATTAGGCCTCAGACAATCCCAGAAAAATCCACGAAAGTTTTAACTATCATAAAAGAAGTACTGAACACAGGAGTTGGTAGCTTGCAAAGTACTCAGTGATCAATAGACTTCAATAACTTGAACAGGGGGTTTTGATCAGAGTAGTGGTTCTCAACCCTAGCCTGCTTCAGAACCACCTATTGTTCCCTAGACAGATTTTGGGTCCATCCACAGTTTCCAATTCAAAAGGTCTGGGTGACAATTTTTATTTGTAACAAGTTTCTAGGTAATCCTGATGCTGCATGCTGGTTTGGGGATCAGACATTGAGAAGCACTGGCTAAAACTTTAAAATATAAACTAGAAACCCTATGATGCAGGAAGAGGTGAAGGGCTGAATTTAGCCTTCCCATTCTCTCTCATTCTACCATATACTCCCCCCTAATCCAATATATTCTATCTCTTGGCTGCCTACTTCACATCCTAAAGTAAAGAAAGCAGGTAAAATCAGAAATGAATGGATAAAAAAAGCTGTGGTGCATTTACACAATGGAATACTACTCAGCTGTAAAAAAAAAGAAGGAAATTTTACCTATTGTGGATGGACCTGGACAGTATTATGCTAAGTGAAATAAGCCAGTCAGAGCAAGACAAGTACCATATGATTTCACTTATATGTGGAATCTAAAGAACCAAATAAAGTGACAAACAAAATAGAAAAAGACTCATAGATACAGAAAGCAGACTGACAGCAGTCACAGGGGAGAGGTGAAAGGGGTTGTGGGGGAGGGGGTTGTAGGAATGGGTATAAAAAGTAAAGGGATTAAAAAAAAACTCATAGACACAGACAACAGTGTGTCAATTACCAAAAGGAAGAGGGGTATGAGAGGTAATGTGGGGGGAGGGGATAATTGGTGATGGGAGGAGGCTTGTTTTGGGGTGGTGAATACCCAATACAATATACAGATGATGTATTATAATAACATTAAACACCTGAAACCTATAAAATTTTATTAACAAACATCACCCCAATAAGTTAAATTAAAAAATGTTCTTAGCAATTACCACATACACAGAATTATCATACACTCTTCCAAGGTCATTGCTGTGAAGGACAGCGCTCCTGGGCTATAATAATGTTTGGTCTATTTGTAAAAAAGATCAATAGCAAGCCAATCTTACTATATTATAATCATATTTCAAATGATCTTTTATTCACATTTGTTTATTTCTGCAATTAAAAGCCAAACCTTGGATAAGAGGAAGAAGGAAGGGAAGAAGGAAGGAAGGAAGGAAGGAAGGAAGGAAGGGAGGGAGGGAGGGAGGGAGGGAGGGAGGGAGGGAGGAAGGAAGGGAG
>PVIA01004793.1:0-129196 GCA_004024845.1 Tonatia bakeri | reverse complement strand
AACATCCATACATGACAAAGACCCCCTAAGACCGGTCGGTGTTCCTGTTTACTGGGATAACTCTGAATCATGGAATGCGCCTGCGCACTGCCCCTGATTCATTATAATAGCATTATAATAAAATAACATTATGGGACTCCCTTCTCCAATAGCCAATGAAGAAAATCATGGGAAACCACACATGCGCAGTAGCTTTGAAATGTAACTCCTCGTACCTGTGCAAAAAAAAAAAAAAAGCCCGCCAAAGACTAGTCAGGAAGCTTTTGCCCTATAAGAATGGCATCCCTCCAGCCCATGGAAGCTCTCTCTGCTCAGAGCTGGCCCGCTTCCATGTTCTGTGGAGTGTACTATCACTTAATAAATCTTCCCTCTTTCTTTATATTATAAACTCTGTGTGTTCGGCTCAATTCTTTGTCCCGATCACTAAGAACCTGGTTACCTGCGCCACCTGTGACAGTTTTATTGGCATATTCAGTTGGTCTGGAACTTTACATGCACTTTCTAGGCTGAATTCCTATAATTCACGTCTTTGATGTCTTCAAACTGTACTCCATTTTGGAAAAAAAAAGTGTAATTTAAGTTAGAGGCATATCAAATCAGTGAGGAATCCAGTCACACTGCAGCTCAGACAAGCTAAGATTTCTGGCTGCGTCAGGCACAGATGCACTTAAATATTAGTGTTTATTTATTACATTTAAATTGCAATGCGGGTCCTAGTGATGCAGGATACAGACCATTAGGGACTGGAGCAACATCCCCCAACCACGTTCGCCTGAAGGAGGCACGTGACCCATCGTCCAAATCAAAAGCCCTTTCAGGCATAGCAGAGACTTCCTCGCCCAAGAAATGATGTTCACCGGAGTGGCTGTAGAGCAGCTTTAATATTCTCAGGGTATTCTTGGGGTGTATGTTGGAGCCAGAAACAGGATGCGTTTTCAAGGAACAATGAACAAAGAAAACTCAGTGCACTAGGGCAGAAACTAATGTTGAGAGCAAAGCATTTTGAAGGTCAAAAGGGCTGAGGGGAGTAAGAAATATAGCTAGCCAGCTGGAGCCAGACAGACCCCCTCCCCAGGATGGAGGCACAGTGACTTATGTTAAGATAAGAGTAGAGTGTTCCTGCTGATAAGGAACTAGGGAGTTTTTCACAAGAAAATTTAGGCACCCAGCAATTATCCCTTGTGCTCTGCAAAGATAACTGCAACTTCCGCTTCTGTAAGTTTGCTTGCTGCATGCAAATAAAAGGGCTAGGCTATAAGCGTTGGGCGCGGCTCTCACTTGGAAGCCCTGACGGGTGTTGTGTCCTCGGACACTCTGAAAGTCGGCCCCTGCGCAGGTGACACTGGACAATAAATAGCATCCTTGGAACCCAGAAAGTCTCCGGCGTTTGGTGTCTCGCTCTCTGAATACAACATTGTACACCCGCACAGCCACTCCTGGAGTCCGCTGGGGAAATACAGGGCCCCAGCCTTGGAGTGGGCAACCTATATTAACCAGAAGGTAGGCGTGGAATATCAGAGGGCAGAGTCAATCAGGGCTCAGACCAGGCAGTTTCCTTGGGGCCCTCCTCTGGGGCGGGACTTCCGTTGGTTTCCTGGCGGGCACTTCCTCTTCTCTTAGTTTCGGTTACCGGCTGTGGACCTCGTGGTCACAGGAAGGAAAGGAAAAGGCATCAGGGTGCTGCTCCCCTCAGAAGCTGTGAGGCCAAGTACGCTGCTCGGGTGTCCGGCGTCAGCGTTGGGACAGAAACTCCAGTACAAGGGACACTCTCCTCGCCCGCCGCTCCCGCCCCTCTCGGGCCACAGAATCCGATGGCGGCGATCATGCTGAGGCGCGCGGCTAAGGTGAGTGCGCGTCCCTGGGCTCTCCGCCCTCAGCCCACCCACCCAAGCATCCCGGGTGCAGGGCGCCTGTCACGACCTACAGTCCAGGCCTGGGCGTAGGGGATCGTAGGCGCTGCTGGGTGATCCACGGTGTAACGGTTGGGCGACGGTGACCCGCCGAGATGCTGCCTTCTAAACAGGTGCAGGTCTGGTTGACCCCAAAGACCCGCACACCTGGGCTCGGCCTTGTATCTGCTTTAAACAGCCCAAGGCGGAGTCACGTCCTGACTGGGAGGCAGAGGGGTTGCACCTTCATTCTACTGGTCCTGGGAGCCCGGGATGGTCGTGAAACTGGGGACACAGGCTGTGTCATGGTTTTGAAAATGTTTTAGATTCTTGTCAGATAGCAAAGCGACGGGCGTGTGGTAATGAGGACATTGAGGCACAGGAAGAGGAGCCCTTGTTCAAGGTCACAGTTGGTAAGAGGTGGCCCTGAGAAGACACTTGGCCAGAGGTCTGCAGACTCCAGGGCTGGCCTGAGATACAGCAGAGACCTGCTTACCTGGAGTTAAGGGTGGTTGTTTGCTTCTTCCCACAGGTTCTGAAGTTGAAAATCATTATCAAACTAGACAAGGAAGGACAGAGTGTCCCAGTCCCTACCTGGTGGTGACATTACTGTATAGTGTCTAAAGACTGTTCCCTTGGTAATTTTCCAACTTTCAAATGAGCAGACCCTGGGGATACCCGAATCCTGAGTGCAGGTCTCAGGAAATATCAAGGTACTCCCATGTCTGGAGTCAGCGTAAGAAATATTCAAACTGTAGAGACATTTTTAAATGTTTATTTGAGTTAAACTGATGACCATTTCCAGGGAACAAAATGACAACAGAGTGTGAAAATGCTTTGGAAAATGGCAGTTTCACCCCTTATTTTATACATCAGAATCAAAAGGGAAGATAAATAAGTTGGGAACTTGAAATCCATTGGTGATGGGTTAGCGAGGTGGGAGAAAACAAAGCAGGAAAATCCCTGATGTTAAATAAAAGGTAAAGATGAATGGACACACAATTCCTTTACATTACTGGGTGTTAGATAGTTAATCTTTAGTTAATTTACACAATAATAACACGGAGTAGTACCTTGGTCTCTGCTCTGATGCAGTGTTTGTGCCCTGAGGAGTAAGAAGAAAGGAAAGGAAATTATCCTGACATTCCAAAGGTGTGTTAACATAGGTGCTAAAATACTAAGATGGGTTCAGGAAAGGTAAAAATTTAATTTCTTCAGGGAAGATAAAGACCCAGGACAAAAATACTTGCCATGAATCGCTTTTGGTTAGAAAGATTTAATTTCAGACCTGATATAGGGGTCTTTTCAGTTTCTCAGTTTGTAAGGCCATCTGGGAGAAGTCCATTAGGCTGGTCAGATTTAGTATGTGCCCATTTTGGTTGTTTGTTCTTGGTCCACACACGCAGCCAGTGTAAGCATTGAAGGCAGGTTATCTGGAAGGGACATCTGTACTTAGTAATAGTTGGAGATGGACCGAGCTGGCAATGGCTACCTCAAGTCTCCTTTGTTTGTGTTGAAAACAAGACCTAAGGGCATCAAGAATCAGACTTGTAAAGTGGTCAGTTGATAATTTGGGTATCTATTAGGGAGATAATGGGGCATTTGCATAAGAAGAAAGGAGTTGGTCTCCCCTGGTGTGACATGCTCCATTTGGATGCATAGTGGAGTATGGACGTTAATGGAGCAGGTAGGAAGCCCTGGGCCAGGTGAGTTCTATGATCCAGAGAAGAGCTGATGGACCTGAATTAGGCCTCACAGGTAGGAGAAAAGGTTGGATTCTTTGTCCATCTTTTCCCTTTTTTTAAATGTATTTTTTCCCACTACTATTTATGTCCCTCGTACCTTCTTGCACAGCTATCCACACCCCTCCCCTTTACATTTTTTAAAGAAGGGCAAGCATAGTTTCAGATTTTTCAGCTGCAGGAAGAAAGGAAGGGGTTCAAAACCACCCCAGCATTTTTGGTCCTAGCAGCTTTAGCATTGGAGGCTCCATCCACTGGGCTGGGGAAGATGGTGGTAGGTTAATTCTTTTCGTGAATATTAGAAGGTTTTTCAGTTTGCACTTTTATAAGTTAAAAATACCAGTAAATGGAAACCTCTTTTGAGCAGTTAATATATTGGTCTGTAAATCTATGGAAGAGTTGAGGATGGAATTAATACAAAAGTGGTGGCTCTTTTATGCAGGAGGGTGAAAGGGCAGAGCCGAGGGAGTGAACCTGGGGTGTAAAATTGTGAAGCAGGGAGAGATCACACAGTGGTGTGCACAGCTAGAGGAAGTGTGAACTGATGGCCCTGGGTTCTTGGTGTTTGGATTGAAGGGTGAAGCCTAAGCCCATTTATGGCTGGGTTTGGAAGCATGATCTGGGAGAGTCAGTAGAGTTATTTAGCAGGAAGGAAGGGACCCTACAGGCAGGGCTCTGAGTTTAAATGGCATTCGTCTGCCTCACTTCCTCTCATCCTGCCTGCCTTTTCTGAAGGCGATGTGAGTAAAGAGTAAGACTGATGAGACAGCAGGAAGCTCTGATGTCTTCTCTGATAGGGGGCACTGGAAGGGTTTGGGCCTGGGGAAGAGTGTGATAGGGGGCATGAGACAGACTGTTCCACATTCATTTGTATTAATTTTGACAGGTTCCTGTGACCTTTGAGGATGTCGCTGTGTACCTCTCCAGGAAAGAATGGCTCCTCCTGAATGAGGCTCAGAAACGCCTATACCTCGATGTGATGCTGGATAACTATGGTCTTGTATCATCTCTGGGTAAGACACCAACTCTCCCTACACACTCTTCTTTTCCTTGCCTATCTACCCCTTTCTCAGGGTTGCAGCTTGCTTCTTCTATGTGAAGCTCTAAGTGTCCTCACCTGACTTGTACCCAGGGAGTGATGGACAGCAGCAGTTGGTCTCAGGCTTACAGCATCTGCAGGGGTCTGTTTTCTTGGGGTTAATTGTACCAAATTTTAATAAATTAACTCACAGGGGTGTTTTTTTTTTGTTTTTTTTTTTAAAGACCCTTCATCTCACAGTGATCTGTACAAGGCTTTGCATTTCCTTTGTGTCCTTCATTCCTCAGCGATTGCTCTGACCTCCCATGTGGTTTTTGGGTAGTTTATGCTTCCCCAGTTTTTTTCAGTCAGGTTTTGAGGCTTTATTTCCGTGCACCAGAACCTTGGGTTGCAGGGTCTGTCTTGCTCCCCAGTTGTTCCTCCCGGTTTATCTGCATGCTAATGTGGGACCTCCCGCTCCACCAGCTGCTGCCTTGCCTGGAGTCTTATCCATCTCTGCCCTTTTCTACAGGTGTGGATGAGTGTTTCCTCTTTAACCCCTTTGTTGTCGTATGTCCGTACAGTTTGATTTTCTGGCAGTCCTGGTTATTTTTTTATTTCATGCCAGATGTTAACAGGTGCAAATTAGTGATGAGAAAACCTACATATAGGTCAGTATGTGCTTTACCAGCTTTTGTTTTTCCTTAGGTTGCTGCTGTGGAGCAGAGGATGTGGAGACACCCAATGAACAAAATATTACTGTAAGAGTCTCAAAGGCTGTGAATCTTAAGTCAGCGCTGTCTTCCCAGAAGAGCCACCCCTGTAAGAGTTGTGGGTGTGTCTTGAGAAATATTTTCTTCTTGGTTAACCAGCAGGGAAGCCAACAGGGCCCAACACAGCTGAGGTGTGGGGCATGTGCAAAACCATTTTATTTCAGTGCACGGAGTCACCAGTACCAGCAGCAGGACACAACACAGAATGGTTTCATAAGCAGTGTGGACAGGGTCTCACTTGAAAAGAGCAGCAATTTCTATGTGCCCAGGGATATTCGTAGCTCTAGTCAGGTTGGAAAATGCTTGCTCATCAGTTCCAGGCATCGTGAGCAACTGGCTGCTTGCTCCATGCCTAGGGGAAACAAAATCTCTAAGTCTGGAATGACTTTTAACACTACAAAATATTACATCCTAAGAAAAGGCAAGAAGACCATTGGTTGTGATGACAAACTTGTTAAGAACCAGAGATTCCTTACTGGAAGAAAGCGTTTTTCGTGTTGTGAATGTGGGAAGTCTTTTATCGGAATTTCTGCCCTCCGTGTTCATCAGAGACTTCACACTGGAGAAGGGGTTTATAAATGTGGTGAATGTGGGAAATCTTTTACACAAAACATCATCCTCCGTCGTCATCAGAAAGTTCACACTGGAGAAAGGCCTTATGAGTGTGATCAGTGCGGGACATCTTTTACCCATAGTAGTTCCCTCCATCTTCATCACAGAGTTCACATTAGAGACAGGCGTTATGAGTGCAGTCAGTGTGGAAGATCTTTTCCCAATTGGTATGGTTTTCATTGTCATCAACGAGTTCACACTGGAGAAAGACCTTATGAGTGCAGTGAATGTAAGAAGTGTTTTAGACAGAGCTCCACCCTTATGCAGCACTACAGAGTTCATTCTGGAGAAAAGTCGTGGAATACATGCAAGTAGCTCTGCCTTTTGTCATTGAAGTGTTCGCACTGGATAAAGGCTTTTTGAGTGCAGTGAAGTTCAGAAATATTTCACCAGTGATTTTGCTGGTAATGTCAGTTTACAAAGGAGAGGGGCTTTATGAGTGCTCTGAATGTAGGATATCCTGTAGCTGTAGCAGTCACCCATATTAATATTGAATAGTTCACTCAAAAGAAAGGCCTTATGAGGGTAGTGACTGGGAAGTCTTTTTCTTGAATCAGTGATTTCCATTATTGTGAGTTTACACTGTATAAATGCCTGTTGAGTGCTTGTGAATATGGGGAATCTTACCAGTAGTCATGATTTCCATATCATCAGAATTCACAATGACTGAGTTTTTGTAAGTTAATAACTTTGGGAAATCTTGTCACTTTGTTATATTTGAGAGTTCACAGAGGTGAAAGGTTTTATATATACATGCAATATGATAATTTTCTTATAACACCAAGCTCCTTTAGAGATTCCACTCTGAGGAAGAGCCTTTTGAGTACAGTGGATGTTGGAAATGCTTTTTCTATTCTTTCTTTTTACTTATCAGAGAGGTCACACAGGATATAGGCCTTATGGGCACATCAAATTTAAATATTTTATCTCAAGAGTCATAGTCACTTTAATCACAGTTCAAACTGGTTAAAGGCTTCACATGTAAAGTGAACTTGGGAAATCTGTAGCAATAAGTTTATACCCTTAGAACGTTGGAGTGTTCTCACTGTGTAAATGGTTATATTTTGGGAAAGGTATTGGTTTTCCAGTGCAGTGACACTGAAGAGAACTTTCTGAGGAACCTCAGAATTTATGTGTTCACAGTGTGGACATGTCTCAGATTTCAATGTTTAAGTTCTGAATAACCTAACAAAATAGAAACTAAACCAGTTGTGACTTTACACATTCTTAACTCCTGGTGTATGGGGGTTGTTTTTCCCCATCTAACAAAATCTTGAGTGTTTCATATTTGTCAGTTCTAGCTGTTTTCATCATGCTCTCTGTTGTTTAGTTACATTTTCCTGAGGATTTGTAATGAGCATTTTTGTAGGTGTATATGCACAACTGATACGTTTTTAGTATATTGTGTGCTCACATAATTCACCTATTGTACTAATTTCAGCTAACTCCTGTAACAGGATATAAAGCAATAAAGATATGTGTTACAATGTCAGCACTTACACTCCTTCAATATCATAATTTTTGTCTGGAAAATTATATTGTTGGAATAATTGTTTTTAATAGTGGAAAATATTCCTAATTATTAGGAATTTTGATGTACAAACATAGTAATACATATCATATACTTTGTGGAATACTCTGCATTATTAACACTCTATCACTTTTGTAAGTGCAAACGGTAATAAAAAGCAAGGGACTAACCATGGCTCTCATGAGGGTCAATAGAGATAACAAAATTCTGTAAAGACTTACTGGTGATATTAATATTCCAGGATTTGCTTTTTGATGATTATTATTTTTTCAGTTCATCCATCAGTAGGTCCATAACAGTTAGTGTATTTCTCAGGAAGGTAAAGTGCTTTTTCAAGGTCACACAGCAGACGTCAGGTACAAGAGGTTTGATTCAAAGTCAGTGAGGTTCCAGAGCTGGGGACATACCCTATTGTGGCATATTAAGGCCCCAACGCACGGTAGGAGGACAGTAAAGACCAAGAAAATGGGAAACTCAGCTGTTGCTCCTGTTTTAAGTGTTGCAATTTAATGAAATTTCCTCATTTTTCTGATGGGTTAGAATGCTTAACATCCACCTCGCAGTGTTCACGGGAAACCTATGTCAGTTCCAGTGGTTTCTCCTGGGGAAACTGCATTGAGCTTTAGTTGCATTTTGTCTGCCTCCTTTTTAAGTTTAACACAGCTGGGCGGTAAGGAGTCCTGATGATTCATGGCAGAGTCTTTCTGCACCTTCATTTACGTTTTCTATGGCAGGCTTTGATTTTATCCACTGTGGTGAATTTAATGCTTCAATTTGACCCATCAAATTTTTTTTTGTACATGCCACTGACATGCACTCTGCAGTATTGAGGATGGCTTGATGTGATACCTTGGGCATATTCAGAAGTGACCTTGGAGACCTATAGTATCATCTCCCTCTTGGAATGTTCACATCTTAATTCAGGGAACTCAGTGCCCACTTGATCTCTTCCAGCCAGTCCTGTTTAGGACTGGCTGGAGGAGACAATGGTGCTCACCATCTATTACCTGTAGCCCTGACCTTGTTCAGCAGCTACATCTTCCTTTCCAATGTTCCTGTGTCTGCACCAGAGATCTTTGGGTAGCAACATAGTTCTGAACAGAAGCCCTCGCTACAGTGCCCAGTACACTGGTCACAACTGTGATTCTTAGTCCCAAGTGCTCTAGATGATCAAATTAGCCATATTGAGTCCATGTCTTTATGGCTCATGGGCATTTTCAGAAGATGGTGAGTCCGGAGCATCTTTGGTGATTTACAGTCTGTTTCATGACATTTTTCCAAACAACAATGGATTTAAAGGAACCAGCTGGCATATGTGGACACTGAGAATCTTTTCCCTTGTCATTTCCTCCTCTCTGCTGTCAGTACAATGTCTTGGATTAGTGCTGTATCTTTAAAAACTCTGAATGTTAATAAGTTTCCATTAACTTTTGATGGAGGGTAAGGGAGATAGAAAAGGAGAGAAACATCCACATGTGAGAGATTTCTATCCCTTCTCACATGACCACTACTGGTGACCTTGACCACAGTTCATGCATGTTCTCTGACCTAGAAACAAACCGGTGACCTTCCAGTTCACAGGCTGGCATTCAATCCACTGATACACACCATCCAGGGCCAAAAATAACTCTGTACGTGAAACTTCTCACTGAATTTTCTTAGGTAAGATTTTTTTTAAAACTCTATGAAGATCAACATGTACCTGGAAATAGTGGTTAAATCCAAAATGTACAGTTTTGTACCAGAATGGCTGTGATATTACCATCTGAAGGTTTCAAAAGTGAGCATGTGAACACGAAAAACACTTTGGAGTCTGTATTTCTGCACCTTGCAGGGAAATGATCATCATTTTACCTGTCAATGCAATAACAATTTCTGCATGGGGACTAGAGATTATTTCTGTAAAAGAATTATGGATTGGCCCTGGTTGGTGTGGTTTAGTGGGTTGAATGCAGGCCTGTGAACCAAAGGGTCACCGGTTTAATTCCCAGTCGGCACATTTCTGGGTTGGAGGCCAAGTCTCCCAGTAGGGGATGCATGAGAGGCAACCATTATTTCTCTCCTTGTCTTCCCCACTCCCTTCCCTTCTCTCTAAAAATAAATAAAATCGTTATTTAAAGAAAGTATGGGTTGAGCTAACTAAAGGTAATAATGTTGATGAATGGAGCTATGCAATGAACATTACTAAAATAGCTATATGGCAAAATGCTCTACGTAGCCTAAGAACAGGTAAGACAGACTAACTTTAGCTTTGGCCCTGCTGGAAACAGGGCTACCCTGAATATCTTCTTTCTTCAAAGTGTGGGTCCTTTTCATTCCAGACAACTGGAAGAAAAATAGGTGAGAAATTTAGAAGAGTTAAAGGAAAGCCATGACACCATGTTTTGTTTCTTCAATAATCATTTACTAATTATGCCACCTGTTTCATAGTCTCATCTTGGGCTCAGGGAAGCTTTGGCTGATGTAGTTTGACTCCATGGCAAGGTTGTAGGGCAAATTGCAGAAATTACTTTCAGTAATTTGAATGGGAGGGCTCATTGGCCCTCCTACTCAGTCAGGAGGTCTGTGTCAGGATTGTACCTTTTGTCAAAGAATAGGGCAGACCTGCCTCTGGTTGGCAATGTCCCAGGAATACTCTGTATGCATGCAACCCATCTTTGGGGCCAGATTGCCCTCGATGACAACATATTGCTCTAGGTGTTCACCAGCTTTCAGACGACAGGATCATCTGTTGTGTTGAGGGTGTGGAAGATACTCTTCTATTTCCACAGGGGCTTTTTGCTTTTCTAGGGATAACGTCGGACTTTATCATAATATTCTAGGGCCGCATATCACTCTATATCCTGTGGCTCTGACATTTCCAAGTAGGAAAACTTCATTAACTAAAGAGAGTTCATTTCTGTTTTCCCTCCTGTTCTTAAGAATTTCAGTCTCGTGGTTATGGATGGCAGCTTAGGCAGACATAGTTCAACTCTTCACACAACCACATCAAAATTACAACTAAAATATAGAAAACCATGACTCAGAACTGTCAGATGCGGAGTTGAATGGAAGTCTGAGAACAAGGGCATTAAAGAAATCTCATCCATCCAGACTGGCAGAAGGGGCAGAGATGAGGGAAGGTTTGGTCCCTCACCCATGTGCGGTAGATAAAAATTCAGTAGGGATATCTTGGCAGCAAGGAGTCCAAAGCCACATGAGGCTCCCCAGCCCAGGGTTCCAGAGCCATGAGGGTACATCCCCATAACTTTTGTCTTTAAAAACAAGTCAGGATTCTGTTGGTGCAAGAAAATGGAAGTCCCAAGCAATTTCTCTTAAAGACCCTAGACACAGACTCACCTACTCAGACTCAGTCCCTCTGACCTCCAGCATCTGTATAGCAGCTTGAAAGTCACCTTTGGCAAACGGGCAGACACTGAAGTGTCTGACCTCAAGGTGAGCAGAGGCCCTGGGCCCTTTTCTAAACCCTTTCCCCTGCCTCCCATAGCCACAGCTAGAGCCATATCTGAGACCATCAACCTGGCTAACAGGGTTTGACCTGCCATAGAGACTGCCCCACCCAACTTACGGGCCAATCCAAACTGCTTTTCCATCAAACAAAAAACACCAGGCTTCAGTGAATCCCAGGCCTGGCACTAGCAGCAGCCTGCCTAGATTCATAGCACAGCTTTGCCTGGGAATCTCCAAGCCCAGCCCAAGTATCAGCCATCTCAGATTGCTTTATAGCTCAGGCAGGTGGCTGACCTTGGCCTGAACCAGCTGGGGAACCCCAGGGACAGCACCCAGTGGACAGCTACAGACCATGTCAGAGCACCACCACTCTTCCCCTGCATAGCTTGATCCTCCACGGATGGCAAAGTTGGTGGTCAGTGGTCACAGTCAATCCTTGCTTCTGACTAGCTTGGGTAAATGATAAGTTAAAGAGATATTAAGAATCCTCCTTGTTTATGCCTGAGCCATGACCTTTATTGTAAGAATGAAATATAGGTGTGCTGTCTCCCAGGGAGAACTAGCCCTTCCCCATGGAATATTAAGCACCACTGATTTTTAACTCAGTACCTGTGAGCTCTGATTGTTCCCTTGGGAAAGAACTGGCTATTCTCCTGGAGGGAATGGTTGGTCAGTGGAGTCACGAAAGTGGCGCATAGACACTTTTGTCTAACATATTTTGGGGGCAGAGACCCCAAAGTGAGATGTTGGAATCTCACCTGAGGGAAGGATGCTTCACTCAGAACTGTTCCCAGATGTGGGGGGCCTCTGTCTGCAGGGCCCCCCAGCCGCCACAGATGAGAATAAGTCTACCAAGACCCGATCTGCTTTGGGAGGAAAGGTGGCCAATCTCTCAAAGGAGAAGGGCCAAGAGCCTTTTCCTCAATGGGCTTTTATTGGGTTCATTTACATAAGAATTCAGGTAAAGCTCATCAATCATTCAGGTAAAGGCAGTAATGATCAAATAATAGATAACATACAAAGAACTACGAGGGCTTATTCTGAGTCAGGGTCTGTTAGCTAAAGGACTACAAAACTTTGGGAAACAAACTCATTTCCTGCTCAGACCCTTATCATTTAGTTGAGAACATTCTTAACAAAGCAGGTTTCACAGATTTTAGGTATTCTTTCTTAGGCCTGATTGCACCAGGGGAACCCGCCCCTACCAACACGGGGCTGCACCGCCCTCTGTCATTGTTTCAGGCTTAAATCAGGCACAGGAGTCAGGCACAGGAAGTAAGGCAGTGGAGAGATTAGGAGACTTGTCACAGACAGAATAAGGACTCAGGCTATGTCAAAACCGAGGGGCGAGGGTCCATCAGCCCCTTTTGCTATAGCCCCCCAAGTCCTTCCCTGGGGGCCCTGTGATTATGCCTGTTTAGGTCATCCCTCCCTTGAGGAATCTTACCCATCACTGGCTAACCAACCATGCATTGGGGGCCAGGCAGGGTGAAGTAAAAGGGGCAGAGGAGGTGCCCTTGCCAGGGAGATAAGCTTTGTATCCTTAGTGGCTTATGATCCCAAGGTCACTCACTCAGCCTTAGCCATGGAGGGGTTATAGCTTCTGAAATGAGGCAGGGCAGTTCCCAACACCCAAATGAACCCCGAATGCGGCTGCCTCTGGGATTTCCCAGCATCCGTATTTGGGCGTTGGTGATTTTCCCATCTGGTAATGTATGTTCTTGATTCTTGCTTTCTCTTTGCTTTTGCTTAACAAATTGCTTAACTATTCACCTTTGACTTGGAGTCTTTATTGTCTGCAAATCTGAACCTCCAAATTAAGTAACCTTAACGGCACAGTAAATTCCTCCCATTGATCTTCTGACAGCATCCAAGGCTCTACAAGAGACTGGTGTACTGAGTCCACTCGAAAGGCGCATCTTGAGTACTGAGCTTGGGTGATAGGAGATGTGCCACTAGACCGTACAGGACACCTACTACATTAGGCCACACTACCAAGACACAGAGTCAAAGCACCTCTACCTAATACATAAAAACAAACACAGGAAGGCTGCCAAAACAAGGAGACAAGGAAACATGGCCCAGAGGGGAGGTGGGAGGGGAAAGGGGAAGGATTTTCAGGAATAACTATAAAAGACACATAGACAAAACCAAGGGGGTGGAAGCAGAGGAGGGAGGTGGGGATGGTCTTGGTGGGGTGTGGTGGGGGGTAAATGCAGACAACTGTACTTGAACAATAAAATATTTTTAAAAAAAATTTTGGGGAGACTTCCAGCCAAGATGGAGGCATAGGTAGACACGCTGTGCCTCCTCGCACAACCAAGATAGGGACAACAACAATTTAGAAACAGAATAACAACCAGAACTGACAGAAAGTTGAACTGTATGGAAGTTGGACAACCAAGAAGTTAAAATAGACCCATTCATCCAGACCAGTGGGAGGGGCAGAGTCGGGCAGCCGGGCAGGGTCATGGCTAGGAGAGCAGAGAGCATTGGGACCGGGCTCTTAAGGCATCCGGGGCGTGCAAGACCGCAGTGGGCGGACCCTGAGCATGCAAGCGGCAGCTGGCCGACCCCAGCCAAGGGGTGGTAACCGGCAGACCCAGTGAGGCAGGAATTGTGAAGCAAGGCACTGCGCGCAACCCAGGATCGCAGCGCTGGGAAATAGAGCCTCGGGACACTGATTGAAAACACCTGTGGGGGTTGAGGATCAAGGAGAGACTCCCATCCTCACAGGGGAGGTCCTTGGAAAGTCCCATGGGGTGCACAAGCCCAACCACATGGGAATCAGCACCAGAAAGGTCCAGTTTGCTCGGGGGAAGAGGCGGGAGGGACTGAGGTTGGACGGAGAGCGGAGCAAGCACCATTGTTCCCTTTCAGACCATGCCCCCACATACAGCATCACAACCCAGTGACTGGGGTGCCCCACCCTGGTGAACACCTAAGGTTACGCCCCTCATACATAACAGGCATGGCCAGACCAAAGGAAAAATAAATAAATAAAAAAGATGGCTCAAACAGAATTCAAAGCCCCAGATCCAGTTTTTTAAGTGAGTGAGAGATAGCCAACCTATCAGATGCACATTTCAAAGCACTGGTGATCAGGATGCTCACAGAATTGGTTGATTTTGGTCGCAAATTAGATGAACAAATGTAGGCTACGGTAAGAGAAATGAAGGAAAATGCACAGAGAACCAATAGTGATGGGAAGGAAACTGGGACTCAAAACAATAGAGTGGACCAGAAAGAAGAAAGAAACAACCAAACAGGAAAGAATGGAGAAATAAGAATTCAAAAAAATGAGGAGAGGCTTAGGAACCTCCAGGACATCTTTAAACATTCCAACATCCAAATTATAGGGGTACCAGAAGGAGAAGAGGAAGAGCAACAAGTGGAAACGTTATTTGAACAAATAATAAAGAACTGCCCCCATCTGGTAAAGGAAATAGACTTCTAGGAAGTCCAGGAAGCTCAGAGAGTCCCAAAGAGGTTGGACCCAAGGAGGAGGAACACACCAAGGCACATCATAATTACATTAGCCAAGATTAAAGATAAGGAGAGAATCCTAGAAGCAGCAAGAGATAGGAGACAGTAACCTACAAAGGAGTTCCCATCAGTCTGTCAGCTGATTTCTCAAAAAAGACCTTGCAGGCAAGAAGGGGCTGGAAAGAAGTATTCCAAGTCATGGAAGGCAAGGACCTACATCCAATATTGCTCTATCATCAAAGGTATCATTTAGAATGGAAGGGCAGATAAAGTGCTTCTCAGATAAGGTCAGGTTAAAGGAGTTCATCATCACCAAGCCCTTATTATGTGAAATGTTAAAGGCTAAGAAAAAGAAGATTAAAAATATGAACAGTAAAATGACAGCAAACACAATTATTAACAACCACACCTAAAACAAAACAAACTAAGCAAACAAGTAGAACAGAAACAGACCCACAGAAATAGAGAACACATGGAGGGTTAGTAACAGGGGAGCAGGAGGAGGAGAAAGGGATAAAAGGTACAGAGAATAAGTAGCATAGATGGTAGGTAGAAAATAGACAGGGGGAGGGCCAGAATAGTATGGGAAATGTAGAAGCTAAAGAACTTATGACACACGGACGTGAACTAAAGGTGGGGAATGTGGGTGAGAGAGGGTGTACAGGGTGGAGGGGAATGAAGGGGAGAAATGAGACAACTGTAAAGCATAATCAATGAAATGTATTTTAAAAAAAACTATTTATTCGGTCTCCAGAAATTTAGTAAGGACCTCAACAGCATAAGGCCATGTGTTTGTGGCTGCATCCACCTACTCCACAGTGGTATGTGTGACAACCCCAAGCCTCTGGAGTACTTGGTGTTTGGATCTCTCATCACATAGTTTGTGAATGTTCCCCAACATTGACAAACTATGTTGGGGAACATTAAAGCCACTATGACTATTGGTCAACATGGCTTCTCAGATCCTCATCACATGCTGCAAAACTCAACCCTCCAATAATGAGCTTCCTTAGCTGTTTGGGCTCTTTGCGAGACTCTGGCTCAGACATGACAATTTCAGGAGGGAGACTTCAACGATGATACAGTCCTTCACTATATCCAGGTTCACTTACTGCGGCTTCACTGTATTGTGGTTTTTTTTTTTTTAAATCTAATTCTGTATCATGGAGTTTTCACTATATCATGGAATTTTGTGGTACTGCACTTCACTGGTGAGTACCCATATAGAATTTTATATGTTAAAATTACGTAGGTTTAAGAGTGTAGAAAGTGTTTAAGGGCATATGACATGTTTATAAGAATATAGGAAAAGTTAATAAGAGAGTGGGAAAGGTTTATAGGAGTGTGGGACAGGTTTATAAAGCCTTAAAACATATATAAATAATAAAATAAATATAACACCGATACTTCAAAGATTTTCACCTATCACAGGAGTCTCTGGAACATAACTCCTGCAATAGGTGAGGGATCACTGTACTTAGCAGCGTCCACCTCCAGGAAGGGTTAGTATTTATTTTCTCATTGGTGAAAACACTTGTTTTGGCCCATGAAATGTTTTATGGAGTTTTCTGATAAGATGTATTCTTAACTTCTGTGAATATAACATGAATCTGGAAATGGTAATTATATATACACAATTTACATTATAACCAGAATGTCTGTGATATTGCCATCCATGAAGGTTTATAAAGTGAACATGTGAACATGAGACAATCGTTTTGGATTGTTATATTTCTCCACATTACAGGGAAATAATCATCACTTTACCTGTAAATGCAGTGACAGTTTCTGCATGGTGACTGGAAATCATTTCTGTAAAAGAGTTGTGAGGTAAGCAAACTACAGAAAGGTATTAATGTTGATGAACAGAGTTATACAATGTGCATTTCTTAAATAGCTAATAAGAAAAAATGCTCTATGAAGCCCTAGAAAAGGCAAGTCACAATGGATAGCACAAAAGTCACTTAGCTAAGAATGGGAGAACTAACTTGAGCTATGGCTCTGCTGGAAACGTGGCTACCCTGGAATTCTTTCTACAAAATGTGGGTTCTTTGGATTCCTGAGGTCTTGCGGAAAAATAGTAAGGTGAGAAAGATATAGTAAGGTGTGAGTCAAGAAATTTAGATGAGTTAAAGGAAAGTAAGAAACATTCATACTGCAGAGACTGTTTTTTAAATATTTCATTTATTTATTTTTAGGCAGAAGGGAAGGGAGGGAGAAAGAGGGAAAGAATCATCAATGTGTGGTTGCCTCTCACACGTCCCCTACTGGGGACCTGGCTAGCAACCTAATCATGTGTTCTGTCTAGGAATCAAACTGAGGACCATTTGGTTTACAGGCTGGCACTCAATCCCCTGAGCCACACCAGCCAGGGCTGAAAAGACTGTTTTTAATGTTTGGCTCAGTTGAACCAAAGTGAGGATGATTTCCAGGAAATAAAATTCCAAGGAAGTGTGAAAATGCATTGGAAAATGGCAGTTTTACCACTAATTTTATACATCAGAATCAAAAAAGAAGATATAAATGGGAACTTGGAAATCCGCTGGTAATGGGTTAGAGAGGCAGAAGAAAACAAAGCAATAAAATCCCTGATATTAGATAAAAAAGCAAAAATGAATGAAACCCAGTTCTTTTACATTGGCAGGTATGACATAGTTAATATTTAGCTAATTAACACAATAATTAGAACAATGGGTTTTTTGGGGTGTTTTTGGTCTTTGCTCTGGTGCAGTGCTTGTGCCCTGGAGGGGTAAGCAAAAAGGAAATTACTCTGACCTTACAAATGTATGTTAACATAGGTGCAAAAGTTCAATATGTTCTCAGTTAAGGTAAAAATTGACCTTTTTCAGGGAAGATACAGTCCTAGACATGCCTACTTGCCATGACTTGCTTTTAGTTAGAAAGTTTTAATTTCAGAGCATATCTAGGGGTATTTTCAGATTCTCGGCTTTGTAAGGCCGTCTCAGAGGAGTCCACTAAGATGGTGAGGTTTAGTTTGGGCCTGAGCCTTTTCTTTCTTTGGTCTACAGAGCCAGCATGTGTAAGCAGTTAAGAAGGGCCACCTGCACCTGCAAATGCTTGGAGATGCCACAGAGCTGGGAATAGGTACCTCAAGTCTACTTTCTTTGTGTTAAAAACAAGGGGTAAAAGGGAGGGGTCAAGAATCAGACTTGTAAAATAACCAAACGATAATTTGGATATCCACTGTAGATATTGGGGCATTTGCATAAAAGAAAGTAGTTGGTCTCTCCTGGGTTTAACAGGATCCATCTGGCTACCTAATTTAAAACAGATTGTGGGGATTAATGGAGGAAGCAGGGAGCTCTAGACCAAGGAAGTTCTATGATTCAGAGGAGAGCTGATGGACTGTAGTTGGGCCTCAGAGGTAGGAGAAAAGGTTGGGTTCTTGGTCCATCTTTTATTTTTTATTGCATTTTTCACATTACCATTTATCCCCTTCACATCCTCTTCCACTTCCATCCACACACTCTCCCTTCCATTTTTTAAGAAGGGCAAGTAGAGTTTCAGAGTTTGCAGCTACAGTAGAGAAAGGAAAAGGTTCAAAACCACCTCGGCATTTTTGGTCCTAGCAGCTAAAGCAGTGGAGGCTCCATCAGCTGGACAGGGGAAGATGGTAGTAGGTTAGTTCTCTTTGGGAATATGGGAACATTCTTTTTGTTCACACTTTCAGAAGTTTGAAAGAGCAGTGAGTGGAAATCCCTGTGAGCAGCTGACATATGGGCCTGGAAACATGTGGAAGGGTGGAGGACGGAGTCAAGCAAAAGTGGTGGCTCTTTTCTGCATGAGAGTGAGGGTGTCAAAGCTAAAAGGAGTGAACCTGGATGTGAGGATGTAAGGAGGAAGAGGTCATACAGCACGTGCACAGCTAGAGGAAGTGTGAGCTGATGGGCCTGGGTTCTTGGTGTTTGGATTGAAGGGTGAAGCCTAAGCCCATATATTGCTGTGTGTTGGAGGCAAGATCTGGGAGATTCAGTGAAAGTGCTTACCAGGAAGAATGGGGCCCTGGGCATAGCCCTGAGTTTAGATGGTATAAAGCAGGAGTTTGAGCTCAGGGATCTGAACTGTTCCTTTGGATAAGTTGAAAAACCACAAGGAGACTTGTATGGATCGGATATGTTTATTGATTTTAGAGAGGAAGGAAAAGAGATAGATAAAAATGTGAGAGAGACACATCAATTCACCCAAACTGGGGATGGGTATTGAACTCGCCATTTAGGTATGAGCTCCAACAGGGAATCACACCTTTCTGTTTATAGGACGATGCTCCAACTAACCAAGCCATATTAGCCAGGACTCACATATTCTTATATTGACCTTGAATCTATGGTCCTGGGATGTGAGTTTTATGGCCTTGCGCACATTCAACAACTTCTATGCAGCCTCTCATCACGAGGAGGAAAGGTCCTACAGGAAGCCATTTGTGGAGGATCAACTAGTAAACCCTGCCTCTCTTCTTTGTTTCCCATTCTATGCTTGTGTGTTTCTTTGTGAAGTCTCCACCATTTACTGAACTTTGGGGCCAAACCATGTATGACAGCCATTTCCTCAAAGTCTGAGTCTTTATCTTGAAAATTATCCCATAGAATCATGCCTAATTGTGCAAGATGGATGTTTGCAATGGGAATAGTCTTTTTCTATTAACTTAACATCAAATTCACCAGGCTTTCTTTTTGTTCAGGTTGCTGCTCTGGAGCAGCAGATGTGGAGGATCCCACTGAACAGAACCTTTCTGTATGGGTGTCACAAGCAAAGGATCCCAAGGAAGCTTTGTCTTCCCAGAAGAGCCACCCCAGTGAGTGTTGTGGGCCAGTCTTGCAAGACATTTTCCTTTTGATTGACCAGCACAGAACACAACACAGCCAGAAACTTCAGGTGTGGTGCATGTGCAAAATGATTTTATTGCAGAGCAAAGCAGCTCCAGCACCAGGAGTAGCACATGAGAGAGAAGTCTTCCATACGAGGTGTGGACAGGGCTTCAGTTGTGAAGAGCTGCAATTTGAATCTGTCCCAAAAGATTTTTAGCTGTAGGGAGCTTGGGCAGAACATTTTTATCAGCTCAGGACATGTCCAACAACAGGCTACTTACACTCAGGAAAGGCCAAATGAAATGTCAACATCTGGGGTGGTTTCTCAAAGATAAAACATTATCACACAAGGAAAGAATGTAAGAAAGTCACAGGCTTCGAACATACTTCTTCCAGAACAGCCTGTCCAAACTGGAAGACTATGGTTTTTGGGCCGTGAACGTGAAAAATGTTTTCTAGGAATCTCTGGTCTTTATCATCATCAGAAAGTTCACATATAAAAAAAAGAGGAAGCCTTATATGGATTCCTGCCATACTCACTGCACTTACATGTGCAGTGAATGTGGGAAATCTTTTATCAGGAACTCTGCCCTTGTTATCATGAGAAATTAATACAAGAGAACATTATAATCAGAGTTCAAATAGAATGAAGACTTTTTGAGAATGGTAAATATGAGTAATCTTTTAGCCAAAATTATGTCATGTTTGGACACATGAGAGTTCACTTTGGAGGATATTTTTGGATGTGTAGAAAATGTATACTGTCGCACTGGCTGGTGTAGCTAGTGGATGCAAGTGGTGTAGCTTGACTGCCAGCCTGTGAACCAAAGAGTTACCAGTTCAATTCCCAGTCAGGGCACATGCCTGGGTTGTGGGCCAGGTCCCCAGTTGGGAATGTGCCAGAAATAACATCACACTGATGTTTCTCTCTCTCTTTTTCTCCCTCCCTTCTCTCTCTAAAAATAAAGAAAGAAAATCTTTTAAAAATATATACACTGTCTTTGGTTCAGTTTAACAACACTGGAGAAAACTCTGAGGAGTAATTTTTCTGAATTTAATCATTTACATCCAAACATCAAAGGGAGGAAGATATTGAAATAACTATTAGTTGTCTGGAAAGAATCTGTTTATATCTTTCATGATTTCATTTATTTATTTTTAAGGAGGGAGGAGGGAGAAAGTGAGTGAAACATTCATGCCAGAAATAAATATGAAGAGGTACTGAACACCCCAAAGGCCTGAACCTGCACCCCAGACATGTGCCCTGACTGGAAATCAAAGCAGCCACTTTTTGCTTTGCTGGACAATAACACTCAACCAACTAAGCCACATGAGTCATGGGAAAGCATGTGTGTTTATGTTACATTTTCTAAACTTCCCAGGGCTCTTGTTAGATTTATGTCAGTGGAAATTTCTGTGGCCAAAGTTATTTCACCTGTACCACCTAGCAGGTACTCACAGTTTTTTCTTTCTTTAGATCACATTTTCATTGGTCACTGTCCTACTGTCCTCAGGGAAGCTAACTTTGTTCTCTGATTTGTTGGAGGAAATTCGGAATAGCCTGAGCCCTTAGGAGATCTGCATTTCTGTCACTCTGACTAGTTGGGGCATGGATCTGACTTAGTGTTGACCCCAGAAAACAGTATCTGAGTTCAGCTGGCAGCTTGTAAAACATGTTTCTTTTTGGAAAACCTGTCGTCTGGAAAGAATCTGTTTATATTTTTCACAATTTTATTTATTTATTTTTAAGGAGAGGGGGAGGGAGAAAGTGAGTGAAACATTCTGTATTCCATATTTTCAGGATAGCTCTGGTGAGTATTTCCAGCATTGAAGTCACAGGCTAGAATGGCCAGGTCCATGTCTGTTTGGTGTGTAAAATAATGAAGGTGTGTTTTTGTTTAAGTCCCCTTTCAGTTTGGATGTTTTATTTACTGTGTGGGGTAGGATATAGGCAGATTTGTGCTCCACAAGCATGAAGAAGTAAACAAATTTTATGGTGGTTTCAGAATTTCTCTGCCTCTCAGGTGGCACAATGGTGCCAAAATTAGTTCATCAGTTTTGGCCAAATTTGAATTGCTGCCCACCTCCTCCTAGGTCAGATTGCGGAGCTCTGTGATACTCATATCAAGCTGGATGCTATGAGTTTTAGGAGTCACAGATCAGTTTCAAGAGTGGGTAGGGGTAACAACTTCAGTTGCATCTAGGATCAGCATGACTTGTTTCCTTTGTCAGAGTAATGCACCGTTTTCAAGGGAATCCCTCAGAAAGTCTTGCAAGGAATGCTATGTCTTAATGTCAACAGTACAATTGGTGTTAGTCACTGGTCTCAGGACCAAAGGGGTATGGAAAACCATGATTGCTATCCAATAGCTGGGCTAATAGAGACTGGAGGAGACTGCAGCCAAATAGATGGAATGTGCCTCTTCTAAATGTGCATCCACAAAGGTTCCTGGGAAAAGACTGACAGATCGGTGTGTTCACAAATCTGACGATCTTCAGGCAAGTTTCTTTTTATGGCCAAAGTTATTGTTATAGAAAATCATCAAAAGATTTTGCAGATTTCTTTGCCTTCTCAGATATTTATCTGAAGATTATTGGTGTCCAGGCAGGAAGTCATTGTTACCAAAAAGTGTTATCTATTGATCAGAAATGTGATTTTTTGTGACCCAGTCAGCATTCTTGTTGAATAAGTGAAAGATGTTCAGTGTTTGGTATATTGTCACTGAGAAGTACTACCCCTGTAGTGCATGAGAATATGGATTGAATAGAGTTTCCAAACCTATTTCTAAAAAGTCTTGGGCATGTAGATATTTATAGATATTTAGATATTAAATATAGATATTTATATTTATAAGACACATCATAATTACATTGCCCAAAATTAAAGATAAGGAGAGAATCTTAAAAGCAGCAAGAGAAAAGGAGAGAGTTACCTACAAAGGAGTTCCCATAAGACTGTCAGCTGATTTCTCAAAAGAAACCTTGCAGGCAAGAAGGGGCTGGAAAGAAGTATTCCAAGTCATGAAAGGCAAGGACCTACATCCAAGATTACTGTATCCAGCAAAACTATCATTTAGAATGGAAGGGCAGATAAAGTGCTTCCCAGATAAGATCAAGTTAAAGGAATTCATCATCACCACACCCTTATTATATGAAATGTTAAAGGGAGTTATCTATGAAAAAGAAAATGATAAAAAATATGAACAGTATAATGACAACAAACTCACAACTATCAATAACTGAACCTGAAAACTCAAAAACAAAAACAAACTAAGCAAACAACTAGAACAGGAACAGAATCACAGAAATGGAGATCACATGGAGGGTTATCAGTGAGGAGGGGAAGGGGGGAGACTGGGGGAAAATGTACAGGGAATAAGAAGCATAAATGGTAGGTACAAAATAGACAGTGGGAAGTTAAGAAATAACATAGGAATGGAGAAGCCAAAGAACTTATATGTATGACCCATGGACATGAACTAAAGGTGCAGGGGTGAATTGTGGTGAAGAGGAATGCAAGGCAGAGGGGACTAAAGGGGAAAATGGGATAACTGCGAAAGCATAATCAATAAAATATATTTTTTAAAGAAAATAAATAAATAAATAAGTTTACAACCTGGTTTTAAAACCTTAAGTGAAGGCTAGCCAAGTAGTCAAAAAGAATATATTTTATGTTGTTGTAAATTATAAGGTGGTAGGTGCTGCTGAAACATGAAAAAAGCAGCACAACACAAAGAGAAGTATGTGCATCCTGAGTATTTTAGAGCTTTCATTGAAAAAGGGGAGAAGGTTGTGATTAGATTAGGATGCTGTTCTGTGGACAATAAAAATGCAGTACAATTTTCCCATGTTAGCAGCTTGGCTGGAGTGTCAGACCATTTCTATGACCACTGCGCCCATTGCAGGGTGCTGAAAATACTGTTTTTACTTTTTTGAAAAATGATTTTTAAGTAGTATCTGGTAAGTTTTTAATTTTTTTTCAACTCCTCTCTTATGTTATTTAATTTTAATGTCTTTTTCAAGGTTTGGTTTATATTTTAGTGTTATGTTTGCTCAAAATTTTTAATAAGACAGGCTTCTTACAGTATTGTTGATATTTGATATTATTATACATATGTATGCCCATATTTTTTTGTTAATCCTAACATTTTATGTGCTTTTTAACTTTCTGGGTATACATATGTTGAGTATGAATATGTACTTTATTTACTCTAAGTATAATTTCTAAATAGATGCATTGTATTCCATTGGGAATGTGAGAAACATGTCGCCCCTGCTCTTAAATATGTCTGCACAGGGGAAAATCTCTTTCCTTATGATAACTGCAATATCACTTTTAAGTTAGAATAATATGAATAACCTTGTCAGAATTCAATTCTCCCAGTTTTTCAAAACTTTATTTTTCTTTTTTTTTAAGATTTTATTTATTTATTTTTTAGAGAGGGAAGGGAGGGAGAGAGAGAGAGAGACAGAGACAGAGAAAGACAGAGAGAGACATCAATGTGCGGTTGCTGGGGGCCATGGCCTGCAACCCAGGTATGTGCCCTGACTGGGAATCAAACCTGCGATGCTTTGGTTCACAGCCTGCGCTCAATCCACTGAGCTACGCCAGCCAAGGCAAAAAACTTTATTTTTCTTAATGGGTGTTTCTCACTGAACAGTTGACTTCCACTTAAGCTTATATTTTGTATCTTAGTTCGTTTTTATATCAAACGTGTGGCTTACATTCTTGTATTACTTGTGACTCAGGTGTGGTGGTGCAAGTAAACCATTTGTCTGAAAAATCTTTTCAGGCCCTGTCATGCAGGAGTACTTCCTTTTTCTGTGACTGGCTGTGTGGTCTTGCAGAGATAATGCATGTTCATCATCGTCACACGAGACCCGTCACGAGACAGAAAACATCATTTATCCTTTTGGGAATGCGTTATCTTCCAGTAGCTTTTCCAGAGAGCCTGGGTCTTGCCTCTTGGTGTCAGGTGGGAAGCCCCTTTTCAACTCTTTGGACTCTAAGAACCACAGTACCCAGAAGGCTGTTCGAGGACTGAGCCAATAAGGCCCAGAAAAGTCTTTTCTGCTGGGGCCAAACGCCTGTGGGCGGGACTTCCGTAGCCCTGCTGGCGGGCATTTTGTCTTCTCTCAGAATCACCTCATCCTAGGACGGATGGTGAATGGTGCTGCGGTGGAGATCCTAGTGACAAGGAATCGTAGAGACCTGGTCGTCGCGTCACAAAAGCGATCATGAGCGTCCGTGACTCCCCTCAGGTGACCGAGATGGGGACCGCGATGCCCGATGCCCCCTCCTGGCCCGCCGCTCCCGCCCTGCTCCACACACAGAGTTTGCCTGCGGCAACCGCTCCGAGGCGCCGGGTTGAGGTGAGTGCGCCCTCCGTTTTCAGCCCACCGAGCCCTGAAGGCCAGGTGAGGGGTGCCTGTCCCGTCCTGCAGCCCACGCCCCGGCTTCCTTAATCATTGGTGCTCGTCGGTGATACAGGGTGTGAAGGGGCTGAAGGACCACTGAGTAACGAAGCGCAGGTGCTACTGACCCTGAAAGACCCGCAAACTGGGATCGGCCTCACCACTGCTTGAAACAGTCTGAGGCGGAATCAGGTCCTGACTGGGAGGCAGGGGTATTGCACCTTCATTCTGAGGGTCCTGGAAGCCTGGAATGGTTGTGAACAGAAAGAAACACAGGCAGTGTCTTGGTTTTGAAAGCCTTTTAGATCCTTCTGAGGTAGAAAACCGACTGGAGTGGGGTGATGAGGACAGTGAGGCACAGGAAGAGGGCCGTTTTTCAAGGTCATAGGGCTGGTAAGCAGCTGTGCTGAGGAGACATTTGACCGGAGGTCACCAGGCTCCAAGGCTGGGTGAGGATACAGCTGAGACCTGCTTACCTGGAGCTGAAGGGTAGTTGATTGCTTCTTCCCACAGGTTCTGAAGTTGAAAATCATTATCAAACTAGACAAGGAAGTATAGGGTGTCCCAGTCCCTCCCTGGTGATAACATTACCGTAATAGTGTCCAAAGACTTCCCTTGTTTTTTTTCCTGGCTCTTGAATATGTGGACCCTGGGGATACCCCAATCCTGAGTGCAGGTCACTGGTAGTATCAAGGTGCTCCCATTTCTTGTGTTAATTAAAGAAAATTTCAAATCTTTAGAGAATTAAAAAAAATAATGCTCTATTTTTAGAGAGCTAGGAAGGAAGGAGGGAAACATCAATGTGTGGTTGCCTCTCGGGCGCCCCCTATAGGGGCACAACTTCACTCGCAACCCAGGCACATGCCTGACTGGGAATGGAACCAGCCACCCTTTGGTTCCCAGGCCAGTGCTCAATCCACTGAGCCACACAAGCCAGGGCACATTAGAGCATTTAAAAAAATCTTTATTATATTTTTTCCAGTATCATTTATTCCCCCTTTACCCCCTAGAGACTTTAAAAAATGTGTATTTTAGTCAAAAGGACGTCAATTACAAAGAAACAATCTTAATGGAGTGAGAAAATGCTTCGGAAAATTGCATTTTTACTACTTGTTTTATACATGAGAATCAAAAGGGACAACATAAGTGGAAAATTTGACATCAATTGGTAATAGGTTAGAGAGGCAGGAATATACAAAGGAAACTGATATTATATAAAAAATAAAAATGTTCATTTATTTTTGTGGGTATAAGATAGCTAATATTTAATTAATTAACAATAATAATAGTGAGGGGTTTTTTTGGTCTCTTTTTCTGGTGCAGTGTTTGTGTTTTGCAGGGTAAGAAAAAAGGAAATTATCCAGATATTCGAAGGGCATATTAACATAAGTGCAAAAATACAAAGATGGAATCAGTTAAGGTAAAAATTGACCTTCCTCAGGGAAGATACTGACTTAGGACATGACTACTTACCATGACTTGCTTTTACTTAGAATGTTTTAAATTCAGACTCTATATAAGGGTTGTTTCAGTTTCTCATTTTGTAGGCCATCATGGAGGACTCCCCTAAGCTGGTCAGGTTTAGTTTGTGCCCTCCCTTTTTTTTCTCCCAGTCCACACAGGCAGCCACTTAAAGCAGTTAATTCAGGTTATCCAGGAAGGGACACCTGCACTTAATAATGCTTAGAGATGTCACAGTACTCAAAATAGGTACCTCAGGTCTCCTTTGTTTGTGTTATAAACAAGGAACAAGGGATCAAGAATTAGACTTATAAAGTGGCCAAATGATAGTTAGGGTATTCATAATGGGGATACTGGGGCATTTGCATAAGGGAAAGGAGTTGGTCTCTCCTAGATTTAACAAGCTCCTTGTGGATGCATACTGGAAATACATATTATGGGGGTTAATGGAGGAGGCAGGAAGCACTGGCCTAGGCGAGTTCGATGATCCAAAGGAGAGCTGATGGGCCCTGGGGAGAGCTGATTAACAAGAAATTGGCCTCAGGTAGGAGAAAAGGTTGGTTTCTTGGTCCATCTTTTATTTTCTTATTATATTTTTTTCCATTACTCTTTATCCCCCTCATACCTTCTTCCACCTCTATCCACACCGTCTCCCTTCCATGTCTAAAGAATGTCAAGTAGAGTTGCAGGCTTTTCAGCTGCAGGAAAGAAGAAAGGGTTCAAAATCACCCTAGCATGTTTCATCCTAACACCTGAAGCAGTGTAGGTTCCATCAGCTGGGCAGGGGAGGATGGTGGTATGTTAATTCTCTTTGAGAATATCAGAAGGATGTTTTGGTTCACATTTTTAAAAGTTTCAAAGAGCAGTGAGTGGAAACATCTCGTGAGTGAACACAGGGGTCTGGAAATCTGTGGAAGGATTGAGGTAGGAGTAATTTAAAAATGGTGGCTCTTTTGGGTTAGGGTTAAGGTGGTAGAGCTGAGGGTGTGTGTTGGAAATTGCCCTGACCGGTTTCAGGAGCTGTAACCCCCTCATGGCTAAGGCTGAGTGAGTGACCTTGGGACTATAAACCACTAAGGAGACAAAGCTTATCTCCCTGGCAGGGGTGCCATCTCTGCTCCTTTTACTTCACCCTGCCTGGCCCCCAATGCTTAATGGGTTAGCCAATGACGGGTAAGATTCCCCAAGGGGGGAATGACCTAAGACAGGCATGATCACATGGAGGCCCCAGGGAAGGACTTGGGAGCTACAGAAAAGGTGTGATGGACCCTCACCCCTTGGCTTTGACATAGCCTGAGTCCTCATTCTGTCTATGAGAAGTCTCCTAATCTCTTGGCTGCCTTACTTCCCCTGCCTGACTTAAGCTTGAAACAATGCTGGTGGTGGGTGCAGCCCTGTGCTGGAAAGGGCAAGTTCCCTAGGGCAATCAAGCCTAAGAAGGAATATGTAAAATCCTGTGAAACCAGCTTTGTTTAGAATGCTCTAAATTAAATGATAAGGGTCCAAGCAGGAAGTGAGTTTGTTCCTCAAAGTTTTATGGCCATTTAGCTATCTGACCCTGACTTAAAATAGGCCCTGGTAGTTCTTTGCATGTTATCTTTTGTTTGAGCCTTACTGCCTGATAATTATTAATGAGCTTTACATATACACACCCTGTATTCCTATGCAAATTGAATCCAATAAAAGTCTCTCAAGGCAAGGGTCGGGGTGCTCTCCTTTTGAGAGGGTGGCAGAGCCACTCTGAGGCTTGCTCTCCCCTTGAGAGAGAAGTCGCACCGTCCCTTTTTCTCCATAATGCCTCAGACACTGCAGGCCTGTGTCTGCGTCAGGTGTGAACCCCAGGGTGAAGATCTGAAGGGGTCGAGATCACAGTTGTGCACAGCTAGAGATAGTGTGAGCTCATGGTTCTAGGTACCTGGTGTTGGGAATTGAGGGTGAAGCATAAGACCATGTTTGGCTGTGTCTTGAAGGTATGATGTGGGAGACTCAGTGAGTAGGATGAGGCCCTGCAGGGTGGACCCTGAGTTTAGATGGCATTTATCTGCCCCACTTCCTGTTATCCTGCCTGTCAATGCCAAGGGTGATGTGAGTGATTAATGAGATTGTTATGAGGGTGTAGGCAGCTCTGGCACCAAGGGCTGGTGTCTTTTCTCAACTAAGGACCCTGTAGGGGGTTGAGTATGGGTAAGAGTAAGATAGCGAGTTCTTATATACACTTTTCCAGATTTATTTTTGTTAATTCTGACAGGTTGTTGTGGTCCTTGAGGATGTCGCCATGTATTTCTCCAGGACAGAATGGTTCCTCCTTGGTGAGGCTCAGAGATGCCTGTATCTTGAGGTGATGCTGGAAAACTATGCTCTTATATCATCACTGGGTAAGATACTCACTCTCCCATTGCATTCTTCTTTGGTATGCCTTCACTCCCCATTCTTATGGGTTGCCTTTTGCTTCTATTCTAAGCTCTAATGGTCCTGACCAGACTCATACCCAGGGAGAAATGGACAGCAGCAGCTGGTCTTTGGTGTGTTACAGGAACCTCAGTTCTCCTCTCCGACACACTAAAGAATTAACAGATTAGCAAGTCTACTAGCATGCAAACAGAATTTATTATTGTTACCTTTTCATGGAAGAGAATGGGTCTTGCGAAGTAGGGGGTGTAATTTGTAGGTTTGACTCAAGGCAACGGTGGCAAAAAGCATCAGGTCTTTGTCCTCAGGACTCATGTAGTGAGAGGATTCAGGTGAGATGTTATATATTGATTGATGGGGAAAGATGGTGGCAGCTTTCCCTGGGGGAATGTGACTACCCAAAAGTTAATATATAGTCAGGGTTTGTCAGCCCAAATTCTTATCTTGATTCAGACCACACTTGG
Source organism: Tonatia bakeri (assembly GCA_004024845.1). NCBI lineage: Eukaryota > Metazoa > Chordata > Mammalia > Chiroptera > Phyllostomidae > Tonatia > Tonatia bakeri. Next base: position 100,120 of record PVIA01004793.1, on the reverse strand, counting down.
TCATCTTGTAAAACAGATACATGACAGGAGGCAGGTAATTAAAGTTGAGGTGGTTTTCCAAAGTTATTTATGGGATCTTTCTGTAAACACTAGGGACCCCCTCATAAAACAGATAGTGACCAGAAACAGGCAATTAACCAAAGCTGTTTTATGAACCTTCTTTGGATGCTGTGGGTCCCCTTCCCCCTTTTTTTCAAGACTGGGGATGAACACACAGTTTCAAAGGCTTTCTTCCCCAGATAGGGAAAACTATACCTAGAATTTCAGGGGCTTTCCCCCTCCTGTGCTAGCATGTGTTTTTTGTGATGTTGGGAACACCTGTAAATATTATTGGACCAGGTTCAGGACTGCTGAGGTAGTGGGTGATAACATGTCTTCCTTCTCCTCCCTGACTTTACTACCTATGCTGCCTGACAGGCTCACTCGTAATCCTCTCTCTAAGAATCCTTCTTTTTGCTTCATTGTCCCAACATTCAGTAAACTCACTCACATTTACAAGAAACAATAAAACCCTCACTCTCTCCTGGTGACCTTGGCTAAGATTTGCATAGTCCCCATGCCCTCTGTTCCCTAGGGAGCCCTCTGTTCTCAGATATGGATTTTGGGCACTGCTTGCTTCCTCAGTTTTCTGAGTAGATCCTGGACTTGGCTGGGCTGGTTTGTTTGCACTGCCCCCTTCTCTCCCTGCATCCCCAGTACCTGCTATACTGAACCCTCTTAGGGAAGAATTTGAAATCAGCAGTGTTGCCAGAAGGTTAATGGATTTCTCATTGGTTAGTGAGAAAATACATTTTTTATATTTCTGTTGATCATTTTACAACTATTTATATTTTTTATCCTCAATGGAAAATATTTTATTGATTGTTAGAAGAAGGGAGGGAGAAGTAGAAACATCAGTGTGAAAGAGAAACATGGATAGGTTGCCCCCATATATGCCTTTAATAGGGGTTCAAACCCAAAACCTATTCATGCCTGGGACCATGCTATAACTAACTGAGCCACTTGAGCAGGGCTGGATAAAATACTGTGCATATATTTATTAGTTCTGTTTTCTCAATAGTGTTTTCAAACTTCAATACTTCCTTATTGCTTTCAAATGGGATAATTTGCTCATTGTTGAAAGGGGGATATTTAAGTTGTCTAGTACTGTTGCATTGTGTTTTCTGCCTTTAGATCTCATCTTGTTGGCTTAATGTACTTAGGTGCTCTGTGGTTGGTTGCATTGTAATTCACATTCAAATTCCTACACACCCATACATCATAAGCAGGAAGGGTTTTGCAGGCAGCTATTAACAGAAATATTTTGTAAACCCCTCTTCCTTGTGTCGTATTATCCTTCAGTTAATGAGGTGTCCATTATCACTGACCTCAGGGGCTTATTTAGAGTCTGTCACACTTGTCTTGATAATCATCACATAGAATCGTATCAGATGTTACAGATGAAAATTTTTGATGAGAAAACCCCCTTCCTGTAGGTCAGTATGTACTTCACTAGCATTTGTTTTTGTTCAGGTTGCTGCTGTGGAGCAGAGGATGTGGAGGCACCTATTGAACAGAAAGTTTCTGTAAGAGTCTCGAAGGCTAAGAATCTTAAGTCAGCACTGTCTTCCCAGAAGAGCCACCCCTGTGAGAGTTGTGGGTGTGTCTTGAGAGACATTTTTCTTTTGTTTGACCAGCAGGGAACACAACAGAGGCCGACAGTGCTGAAGTGTGGGGCATGTGCAAAACCATTTTATTTCAGTGGTCACCAGCAGCAGGAGCAGGGCACAACAGAGAATTGTTTCATAAGCAGTGTGGACAGGGTTTCACTTGAAAAGAGCTGCAGTTCTCATATGTTATGGAATCCTTGTACCTCTAGTCAGGTTGGAAAATGCTTCATCAGCCCTGGACATCTAGAGCAACTGGATGTTCCCACCATGCACAGGAGAAACAAAATCTCTAAGTCTGGAATGACTTTACAAAGTACAAAATATTACACTACAAGAGAATGCAAGAAAGCCATTGACTGTGACAACACACTTCTTGAGGACCAGGGATTCCTTCCTGGAAGACAATGTTTTATGTATTGTGAAACTGGAAAAACTGTTAACTGTAGCTCTTCCCTCCATGTTCATCAGAGAGTTCACAGTGGAGAAAGGCCTTACGAGTGCATTGAATGTGGAAAATCTTTTAACTTTGGCTCTGAACTTTCTAAACATTCTGGAGAAAGGACTTACACATGTGATAAATGTGGGACATCTTTTACCCATAGCTCTACCCTCTGTTATCATCAGACAGTTCACACTGGAAAAAGGCCTTATGAGTGCAGTGAATGTGGAAAATCTTTTACTTTTATCTCGGCCCTCCATTATCATCACAGAATTCACACTGGAGAAAGACCTTACAAGTGTGGTGAATGTGGGAAGTCTTTTAACCACTGCTCTCCCCTGCATGCGCATGAGAAAGTTCACATTGTAGAGAGGCCTTATGTGTGTAGTAAATGTGGGAAATCTTTTAAGAGAAAAGGTATCTTTAACTCTCATCAGAAAGTTCACACTGGAGAAAGGCCTTATGAGTGCAGTGAATGTGGGAAATATTTTAAGAGAAAAGATTACTTTAATTCTCATCAGAGACTTCACACTGGAGAAAGGCTTAATAAATGTGGTGAATGTGGGAAATATTTCACCCATAGCTCTACCCTGCGTAAACATCAGAAAGTTCACACTGTAGAAAAGCCTTATGGGTGCCATGAATGTGGGAAGTATTTTAAGAGAAAAGATAACTTTAATTCTCATCACAGAGTACACACTGGAGAGAGACCTTATACATGTGATGAATGTGGGAAATCTTTTAGCCACAGCTCTACCCTATGTAAACATCAGAGAGTTCACAGTGGAGAAAGGCCTTATGAGTGCAGTGAATGTGGAAAATTTTTTACTCGTAGCTCATCCCTCCATTATCATCACAGAATTCACACTGGAGAAAGGCCTTATAAGTGCAGTAAATGCGAGAAATCTTTTACCCGTAGCTCTGAACTTAGTAAACATCACAGAGTTCATATTGGAGAAAAGCCTTAGTAGTGTGGTAAATGTGGGAAATCATAAACCAATAGCTCTGCCCTCTGTAAACTTCACAGAGTTCGCACTTGAAAAAGGCCTTATGAGTGCAGTGGGTATGGGAAACCTTATACCTGTAGCTGTGCCCTCCATTTTTATCAGTGTTCACAATGGATGAAGACCTTATGAATGCACTAAATTGGGAAATCCTTTATGTGTACCAGTCAGGTCCATTACCATCAAAGAGTTCACACTAAAGGAATACCTGTGAGGACAGTAAATGCAGGAAATGTTTTCTCTGTAGCATTAACCTTCATTGTTATGAGACTACACACAGAGCAAAGTTTATGGCTGCAGGGAATGTGGGAAATTTTGTTTTATCAGTAACCTTTGTTATCCTTAGAGACTTCACATAGGAGAAAGGCTTTATGAGTGCAGTGAAATTGGGAATATCTTTTTCTGTGCAGTCCTGGCTGTTGTCAGAGAATTCATAATGGAATGGCCTTATGCCTGCAGTGAACATACGTAATGTTTTTCTTGTATCAGTGATTTCCACTAGTATGTTAGAATTTCACTGGGGAAATGCAATTTCAGTAATTATGAATATGAAGTATTTTAACTAGCCATTCCCTTCATTGTTATTAGAGAATTGACAATGTCTTGGTTCTTATAATTAAAGAAAACTTGGGAAATCTTACTTTCTATCCATTACGTGTGTTAACTTCTGAGAAGTCACACAGGAGAAATATTTTTACATATATCAAATATGAGAGGGTTTTTTTTTTGTATCACTAGCCTCCATTATATTCCTATTTTCATTCTGGTGGAAGGCCTCATGAGTACAGGGAATGTGGGAAAATATTTTTTGATTCTCCTATCATCAGAGAGTTTACACATAGACAGGCCTTATGGGGACATCACATGTGGGAAATCTTTTACCTCGTAGCCATAACTGCTTTAATCATAGTTCACACTGGTTAAAGTCTTTGAATATGAAGAGAACACGGGAAATCTTTAGCTATAAGTCTGTACCCTTTCAATACTGGAGAGTTCTAACTGTCTAAATGGTTACATTTCAGGAAATGTACTATTTTTTTCAGTGTAATGACTGTGAAGAAAACTTACTGAGAAAAATGTCTGAGTTTAATTTTGTGTGTTCACGGTGTGGACATGTCTCAGAAGTTTAATGTTTAAATTTTGAAGAACCTAACAAAGTACGACCTAAACTGATGGTGCCTTTTTGGATTCATATTTATAGTGTATGAGGGTTGCATTTCCCCACTCTAACAAAATCTCGATTGTTTAATTTTTATCATGTTAGCTCTTTTCATACGTATATCATGTACTCACTGTTTTAGTTGCATTTCCCTGAGGATTTTTGATGAACATTTTTGCAGGAGTGTATGTACTAGAGATATTTTTTTAGTAAAATGTATGCTCACATAATTTACCTATTAATTTGGGTACTCCCCTTTAACATAGGACAGTGAAACAACAAAGATCTATGTTACAGTGTCACCCATTTTCACTCCTGAATAACAAATAATTTTTGACTTATGAATTAACTGTTTTGTGGAATAATTGTTTTTAGTTTTTTAATATTTTATGTATTTATATATTTATTTATTTATTTAGAGAGAGGGGAAGGGAGGGAGAAAGAGAGGGAGAGAAACATCAATGTGTGGATGCCTCTCAAGTGGCCCCCACTAGGGACCCGGCCCACAACTCAGGCATGTGCCCTGACTGACAACCCTTTGGTTTGCGGCCCGAGCTCAATCCACTGAACTACACCAGGCAGGTGAATAATTGTTTTTAATAGTGGAAAACATACCCAAATTATTTGGATTTTTTTGAAAAGATTTTATTTTTAGAGAGGGGAAGGGAAGGAGAAAGAGGGAGAGAAACATCAGTGTGTGGTTGCCTTTCACATGCCTCCCTACTGAGGACCTGCCTGCAACCCAGGCATGTGCCCTGCGAGGTGATTGAAACGGTGAACCTTTGGTTCACAGACTGGAGCTTAATCCACTGAGCCACAACAGCCAGGGCTTTTGGGTTTTTTGTTGTTGTTGTTGTTTTTGGGGTTTTTTGGCTGTACACAATGTAGTTGGCACATTTTATATACTTGAACAAATAATCTGAATCATTAACACTTTATTGATTTTGTAAATTCAAACATATAGTAATAAAATAAAAAGCTTTGCTTCTTAGTTTTCAGCCATTTGTGATGTATCATCCGGGGTTTGCTGGGCTGCAGCAGAAGTTGAAGGTGCACTAGTTGGTAATAGGATGGATGCATACCTGTAGAAACTTCCACGCCCTCCCAAACACAAGAGAACAAGTGATCGAGCTCACCGTATTTTGGCCTTCCAACCTGGGATTAAATCATAGGTTACTGACTGTTCTTATGATTGCAAGAAAGTAATGCTGTCTATGGGACTCAGGATTTTCCTGTATAAAATACGGATAAAAAGCAACATTGACCTGGGTTGAGGGGCACAGTGGGTGAGTTGCCCCACAAATGAAAAGGTTGCAGTTTCAGTTCCTGGTGAAGCCACTTGCCTGGGGATTGTACTAGGTCCCTCTCTCCCTCCTTTACCCTGTCTCTAAAATAAGTGATAAGTTAAAATATTTTTTTAAAAAGAGCAGCCTTCATCCATAAAAGGACAAAATTCCTCTCTTTTTAAAAAAGATTTTATTTATTTATTTTTAGAGAGAGGGGAAGAGAGGGAGAGAAACATCAATGTATGGTTGCCTCTCACATGGCCCTCGGGACCTCGCCTGCACCCTAGGCATGTGCCCTGACTCGGAATCAAACCAGCTACCTGTGGTTCACGGCCCACACTCAATCCACTGAGCTACACCAGCCAGGGCCAAAATCTCTAAGGCTCTCTTTACCAGAGCTACCTCCCTATTCCTTGACTCAGGCACAATTGTTTTTCTGAGCATCTGTTGTCAGGACTAGAGAGATTACTGAACTCACACTCTGTTCAGGTGTTTTAGAAACATACAAAGAACACACACCAGATCCTCACACCAGGACCCTAAACCCAAAGATAGCAGAACAAGTGTGCACCATCAGCCTGAAACCTGTTTAATAATTGATTGCCACAACTACCCTCCTGCAAAGACCCTGCTGTTTATCAGCCAATAAAAAACGCAGCCCCAGCCTTTCACCTCCAGTGCTGCCTCTCATGCACTTAGGTCCCCATTCTCTCTTGTAAAGGCAGTAAGACTTTGCTTTCTGCATTTTCTTCTCTTTGTGAATTCTTTCACAGCCATTGTCACCTGCCTCGCTAACAGTCCCAGCCTTGGTGCTTATTTAAAAAGTAGTGGCTATACCACCAGTTATCACTGGTGGCTGCTATCCACAAGCCAGTGACTCTTGGGACCCTCTGATCCAAGTGCTTGTGAAAATAAATGTGGTTTCTCAGATCCCTCATATCTGCTGCAGTCCACACAGACTCCTCCTCATTGAGGAGGTGGCTTCAGGGCTCCTCAGTTTTGATATGAATCCCCCACTGGGGCATCTCAGGGTGACAATAAAACCCCAAAACTCACTTCACTGACTGATATTAAGTTAACAGAAGGCACTAACTATGGCTGTTGTGAGGATCAATAGTAGTAACGGAACTCACTTAACACAGGTATTAATATTCCAGGGTTTGCTTTTTTTTTAAAGATTTTATTTTTTATTTATTTAGAGAGAAGGGAAGGGAAGGAGGAAGAGATGGAGAGAAACATCAATGATTGGTTGCCCATCATGTGTCCCCAACTGGGGACCTGACCTGCAACCCAGACATGTGCCCTGACTGGGGATTGAACCGGCAACCCTTTGGTTCACAGGCATGTACTCAATCCACTGGGCTACACCAGCCAGGACTCCAGGGTTTGCTTTTGATCATTTTTTTTATTCTAACAGCACCCTGGGTATTAGTAATTTACTATGTTTCTGGGGAAAATAGGATCAGGAATAGGAAGCGGTTTTTCCAAGATCATAGAGCAGATAGGTGCCAGATTGAAGAGCCTAAATTCGACTGAGTTTGGCTCCAGATCTGGAAACAGTCTCTATCATAGCTTATTAGGCCTTCTGTCATTTCCATTGTCTCTCCAGGGAAAACTACTTTGAGACTTAGCTGCATTTTGTCTATCTCATTTCTGAGCTTAGTGCAGAGCTCAGCAATAATGAGACCCCAGTAATTCTGGGCAAGGTGTTTCTGCTATCTTGTGTATGACAGGCTAGAATATTTATCCAGTGTGGTGAATATGGTGCCTCAGCTGAACCCTGCAAGTGTTTTTGGTACATGTCATTGACATGCACTCTGCAGTATTGAGGATAGCTGGACATTATACCTAGGATACATTCAGAAGTGATGATGAAGGCCTATTTTATTGTTATCTCCTTGGTAAAGTGTTCACCTCTTCTTCACACAGAAAACTCAGTGCCCACTTGATCTTGTACTTTGTCAGGACTGGCTGCAGGAGACAGTGGTACTCACCATCTGTCTCTTGTGGCCCTGACCATGTTCAGCAACCACATCATCCTTTCCAACCTCCCTGTGTCTGCACCAGAGATACTTGGGTAGGAACTAGTCCTTCTGAACATAAACACTCATTACATTGCCCAGTACACTCTAGCCACAATGAAGATTCCTATTCCTGATTGCTCCAGACAGAGGCCAGTGGCCAAATTGATTATGTGTATGTCTGCATGGCCCAATTAGCATTGTTACAGGTGACGGCTCTTTCAGAGAACAGGGTGAGTCTGCAGCATCCTTGGTGATATTTGCAATCTGATCTTACAATATTCCTAAACAACACAATCGATTTAAATGCGCAGGTGGCATTCATGGATACTCTGAAAACTGACCCCTTTTGTTTCTTCCTCAGTGCTCTCAATAGAGTGTCTGGGATTAGTGGGGAAGCTCTAAAGCCCTTCTAAATGTTACTGAGTTCCATTTTCCATATGAATCAGCCTTCAGCAGCCCTTGGGACTGGAGCCCTAAGTTACTTGGGACTTGAGCATTATTTTGATGTCATTGCGTTTTCATGGTAACCTATCATGGCAGTCCTAAGGCAAACTGATTTTCTTAGTTATTGGAGAGATACAAGTACACTTTTTAGGATGCAATGTATACAAGAAAACTTGTGTAGGTCATGTTGAGAATAATAACCATGAGCACAGCTATGTTCCCCTAAGCAGAGGTCAGGTATCAGGTCATTTGCAGGCACATTTCAGTCTCCTCCTATTGAACTCTAAGATCATCCTTAGCCCTGAACTTTAAGTTTCCTTACATGGTTTGAAAGTTTTTTTACATTGTGTTTGTTTATATTGCTATTTGTAATTTATAACCTTTTCTTAACATGCCTTTCAAGTATGTCTTGGTGTCTCACTAAATGCTACAGAAAGTTAATTTTTATTTTTATTTTATTGATCTGTTATTGTGGTTGTCCCAGTTATCCCCTGTTGCCCCCTCCACACAGTACACTATTCCCTCCGGCAATCCCCCCCTCTTAGTTCATGTTCATGGATCATGCATATAAGTTTTTCAGCTTTTTCATTTTCTATAATATTCTTAACATCCCACTATCTATTTTGTACCTATGAATTATGCTTTTTAATCCCTGCACATTTTCCTCCATCCCTCCCCTTCCTCCTCCCATCAGATACCCTCCAAATGATCTCCATATATACCTATGATTCTGTTCCTGTTCTTATTGTTTGCTTAGTTTGTTTTGATGTGATGAATTGCATCGAAGAATTAGATCAAAGTAAAGAGGGGTATTCCTGTTGATTAATGGAGTTATACAATGAGAATTACTTATATAGTTAGAAAATAAAAAACTCTATTAAGCCCGAGAACAGGTAAGACACAATGGGTGGTAAATAAAGGACACTGACTCTAAGAATGAGAGATTTAACCTGAGCAATTTCTGTCCTGGGAACTTGGCTACCATGAAATTGTTTCTACAAAGTGTGAGTCTTTTTAACTCATGAGAACTTGGAAAAAAATAGGTGACAAAGATAGCAAGCCGTTAGCAGAAAAATAAAGAAGAGTCGAAGAAGAGACATAGCATCATGTTTCACTTCTTCAATCATTTAGTAATTTTTATATTCATCTGATTCAGAAGCTGTGGTAGTTCTGTGTTATATATCAATGGATAAATAAATATGTTTACAACCTGACTTCTTCAAAGCCTTAACTGAAAGCTAGCCAAGTAGTCAAGAAGAATATATTTTATATTATTGTAAACTATAAAGTGATAATTGCTGTTGAAACATGGAAAAACACAACACACCAAAAAGAGAAGTATGTGCATCCTGAGTATTTTAAGAGCTCTCATTAAAAGAGGGGAGAAGGTTGTGATTAGATCAGAATGCTGTTCCATGGACAATAAAAATGTAGTACATTTTTTTTTATGTTTGCAACTTGGCTGGAGCAGCAGATCATTTCTATGACCACTGTGCCCATGGCAGGGTGCTGAAAATACTGTATTTTTTATTTTTTGAAAAGTGATTTTTAAGTAATGTGTGGTAAGTTTTTAGATTCTTTTCAACTCTCATGTTACTTAGTTTTAATGTTTTTTCAAGGTTTGGTTTATATTTTAGTGTTATGTTTGCTCAAAATTTTTAATGAGACAGGCTTGTTACAGTATTATTGATGTTTAATATTGCACACACGTATGCCCATATTTTTTTGTTAATCTTAACATTTTATGTGCTTTTTAATTTTCTGGGGTATACATAGGTTGAGTATGAATATATACTTTATTTACTCTAAGTATAATTTCTAAATAGATGCATCGTATTTCATTAGGAATGTGAGAAACATGTCGCCCCTGCTCTTAAATATGTCTGCACAGGGGACAATCTCTTTCCTTATGATAATTACAATATTACTTTGAAGTTGAAATAGTATGAATAACCTTGTCAGAATTCAATTCTCCCAGTTTTTCAAAACTTTTTCTTAATGGATGTTTCTAACTAAACAGTTGACTTCAAGTTTATATTTTGTATCTTAGTTCTTTTTTATATCAAATGTTTGACTTACATTCTTGGGTTATCTCTGACATACATGTGATGTTGTACATAGGTCATTTCTCTGATAAAATTTTCCAAGCCCTGTAATGCAGGAGCACCATATTTTTCGGGCTATTAGATGCACTCCCCTCCCAAATTTGGGAGGAATAATGGTTGTTAATGCTGCTGTTGAGTTCTGTTTACATTTACATTGGTGAAATATTATGTTATTTGTGTTATTAAATATTTTACATTTTTTGCTTCAAAAATGTTTTTCCTATTTTCCTCTAAAACCTAGGTGTGTCTTATGGTCCACAAATACGGGTACCTCCTTTTTCTGTGACTGGCTGTGTGGAGTTGCAGAGGTAATGCATGTTCATCATCGTGCACGTGAGACCGGTTACCAGAAACAGATGACATCATTTATCATATTCAGGACGCGTTATCTCCCAGTAGGTTTCCCAGAGCTCTGGAACTTTTCTCTTGAAATCAGGTGGGAAACCCCTTTTCATCTCCTTGTTTTCTAGGAACCTCAGTAGCCAGAACGCTGTTCAGGGCTGAACCAATGAAAGCTCAGAAAAGGCTTTTCCGCAGGGGCCAAACGCATGTGGGCGGGACTTCCGTCGCCCTGCTGGCGGGCATTTTGCCTGCTCTCTGGCTCACCTCTCCGGTCAGAGGGAGGTGAGCGCTGGGCCGCAGTGGAGGTCCTCGGGAGAAGAGACCTTGTCGCCGCGTCACAAACGCAATTGTGAGGCTGCGTGACTCTGCTCGTGTGACCTGGGCCTGGTCCGGGATGGGGACCGCGGTGCTCGGCGCCCCCTCCTGGCCCCCTGCTCCCTCACAGCTCAGCACACAGATTGCTATGGCGGCGGCCGCGCTGAGGCGCCCGGCTGAGGTGAGTGCTCAGTCACCGGGCCCTCACCCCTCATCCCACCGAGTCCTGCATCTCGAATGCGGGGTGCCGGTCACACCTTGCAGCCTACGCCCCTGCATTCTGGACGTGAGGCCCTAGTGGGCACACGGGGAGTGACAGTGTGGGGGAGGGTGATGGGCTGAGGGGCCACGGAGTAATGACGCGCGGTTGCTGACCCTGAAGGACCTGCAAACTGAGTTGGCCTCACACCTCGTTTAAACAGTGTGAGGTGGAGTCAGGTCCTAAATGGGAGGCAGAGGGTTTGCACCTTCATTCTCAGAGTCCTGGGAGCCTGGAACGTCGTGAAGCGAGAGAAACACAGGCTGTGTAATTGTTTTCAAAGCTTTTAGGAGTCTGCTGAGATAGAAAACCGACTGGAGTCTGGTAATGAGGACAGAGAGGCACTGGTAGGGGAGCCCCTTGTTGAAGGCCGCACTGAGGAGACACTTGGCTGGAGGTCACTAGACTCCATGGCTGGGCGGGGATACAGCTGAGACCGGCTTGCCAGTAGGTAAAGGTGATGATTTGCGTCTTCCCCACAGGTTCTGAAGTTGAAAATCATTATCGAACTAGACAAGGAAGGAAAGGGTGTCCCGGTCCCTACCTGGTGGTGACATTCATTACTTTATAGTGTCTAAAGACTCTTTTCCTTGGTAATTTCCCAGCTTTCAGATTTGGGGACCCTGGGGATACCCCAGTCCTGAGTGCAGGTCACTGGTATATCAAGGTGCTCCCATTTCTGGTGTCAATGTAAGAAACATTCCAGGTTTTAGAGTTTAATTTGTTAATGTTTATTTTAGCAAAACTGACGATGATTGCCAGGAAACCAAATCTCAAAAGAGTGAGAAAATGCTTTGGAATATGGCAGTTTTATTTTATTTTTTTAAGATTTTATTTATTTATTTTTAGAGAGATGGGAAGGAAAGGAGAAAGAGGGAGAGAAACATCTATGTGTGGTTGCCTCTCTTGCGTCCCCTACTGGGGACCCGGCCCGCAACCCAGGCATGTTCCCTGACTGGGAATCCAGCTGGTGACCCTTTGATTCACAGGCTCGCGTTCAATCCACGGAGCTATACCAGCCAGGGCTGGAGTATAACAGTTTTAGTACTTATTTTATACAGCAGAATCAAAAGGGAAGACGCAAGTAGGGAACTTGAAATCAAATGGGTGATAGGTTAGGGAGACAGGAGAAAACAAAGAAGGAAACTCTTTGATATTAGATGAAAAGTAAGTGTTCCTTTACATTTTTGGATATAGTATAGTTAATATTAATTGATTAACAATAGTAAGAACAATGAGGGTTTTTTTAAGTTTCTGTTGTCATGCAGAGGTTGTGCCCTTATAGGTAAGAAAAAAGGAAATTACATTGATGTTCCAAAGATACGTTAACATAGGTGCAAAAATAGAAAGATGGGCTCAGTTAAGGTAAAAACTGACCTTTCTCAGGGAAGGTACAGGCCTACAGAAAACTTGCCATTACCTATTTTCAGTTAGAAAGTTTTAATTTCAGACCATTTAGGGGCTATTTTCTGCCTCTCAGTTGGTAAAGCCATCATGGTGGATTCCATAAGCTGGTCATTTTTAGCATGTGGTTACCCCCTTTTTGGGCGGTCCACAATGACAGCCCATGGAAGCAGTTATGGAAAGCTATCCAGGGAGAATCACATCCATATGCAAATACTTGGAGGTGCCACAGAGCTAGGAATAGGTATCTGAGGTCTCCTTTCTTTGTGTTAAAAACCAGGAACAGGGGGGTCAAGAATCACAGTTGTGGCCAAATGATCATTTTGTTCATGAAGAGAACGGGGCCTTTGCATAAGAAAAGGAATTAGGCTCTCCTGAGTTTAATAGGCTACATCTGACTGCATAGTGGGGAATACTATGGGAGTTAAGAAAGGTGTCAGGGAGCCCAGAACCAGGAAAGTTCTAGGGTCCCAGGACAGACGATGAAGCAGCATTGGGCCTCAGAGGTTGAAAAAAAGGTTGGATTGTTGGTCTTTTTTTTTTTTTTTTTGCTTCCCCCCCCCCATTATTCTTTATCCCCTTTGTACCCTCTTCCATCTCTCCTCACTCCTCTCTCCACTCTAAAAAAAAGTACAAGTAAAATTTCAGATTTTGCAGCTACAGGAAAGAAAGGAGAGTGTTCATAACCACCCTAACAATTTTGGTCCTAGCAGCTAAAGGTGAATTGGTGCAAAAGAAGAATGGGGCCCTATAGGCACAGCCCTGAGTTTAGATGACATTTATCTGCTCCACTTCCTCTCATTCTGCCTTTGTTGAAGGTGATGAGAGTGATTAATGGCACCAAGGGTTGATATCTTTTCTGATTTTGGCCCTGCAGATGGCTGGTCATGGGGAAGTAGGATTCTGGGGTCTCAGACTTTTCCAGATTTATTTGTGTTATTCTGACAGGTTGTTGTGACCTTTGAGGATGTTGCTGTGTATTTCTCCAGGACAGAATGGCGCCTCCTTGATGAGGCTCAGAGATGCCTGTACATCAGTGTGATGCTGGAGAACTATGCTCTTATATCTTCGCTAGGTAAGACACTGACTCTCCCTGTGTGCCCTTCTTTGGCACGCCTGCATCTCTATTTCCTCAGGTTTGCCGTTTGCTTCTTTTATTCCAAGCTTTATAGGTCCCGACCAGACTTGTACCCAGGGGACAATGGACAGCAGCAGCTAGTCCTGGGATTTTTACAGGATAGACTCGGTTCATCTTTTCTCTACAGTAAAGAATTACAGATTAGCAGTCTACTAGCATTAAGCAGAGTTCATTAGTGATACATTCTCATGGAAGACAACAAGCCTTGCTGAGGTTGGGGCGAAAGGCATAAGTTATGGACATTGCAAGGTAAGGGCAGCAAAAAGCATTAGGTCCTTTGTCCTGAGAACTTACATAGTTGGTGGGATGGGGATGTGGGAGTTACATGTTGGTTGACAGCCAAAGGTGGTTCCAGCTTCCCCTGGGGCAAAGGTTACTACCCAAAAGTAGGTATGTGCAGGCGGGTTATTAGCCTGAATTCTCATCTTGCTCCAGACCACATTTGGTTATCCTGTTGTGAACAGATACATAACAGGAAGCAGATCTTTAAAACTTGAGGTAGTTACCCAAAGTTATTTATGGGATCTGTCTGTAAGCACTAGGGACCCCTCATAAAACAGTAGTGACCAGAGATAGGCAATTAGCTAGGTTTTTTATGAACCTTCTTTGGGCACTGTGGACCCACTCCAGCTTTTCTTCTAGGCCTTGGGATTAATATACAGTTTCAAAGCCTTTCTTTCCCAGATAGTGGAAACTATACATAGAATTTCAAGGGCTTTTCCCCCTCCCATGTTAGCATGGTGTTTTTGTTATGTTCAGAACACCTGGCAATATTATTGGACCAGGCTTAGGGCTATTGAGGTAGTGGGTGAGACACTTCTCCCTCCTCCCTGCCTGAGTTTAATGTCTCTTCTACATAACAGGCTCACCCGTGATCATGTTTCCAGGAGTCTTTTTTTTTTGTTTGTTTCATTGCCCCAAACTTTAATAAACAAACTCACATTTTCATTAAAAAAAAAAACAACTCACACTCTTCTGGTGACTATGACTAGGGCTTTCATTTTGCCCATACCCTCTACAACTATATATATATTTTTTAGCCTCACTGGAAAATATTTCGTTGAGCTTTGGTTGGTGTGGCTCAGTGGATTGAATGCCAGCCTGCAAACCAAAGGGTTGTCGGTTCAATTCCCAGTTCAATTATAAGTCAGGATACATGCCTGGGTTGCAGTCTAGGTCCTCAGTAGGTAGGCAGCGTGCGAGAGGCAAGCACACATTGATGTTTCTCTCTCTGTTTCTTCCTCCTTTCCCCTCTCAAAATAAATAAATGTTTTTTAAAAAAACATATTTTCATTGATTGTTAGAGAAAGAAGAGAGGGATAAGGAGAAGCATCAATGTGAGAGAGGTATCAAACTATGTATATACATCTTTAACAGGGGGTCAAATCCTCAAATTTTCTGAAAGAGGACAGTGCTCTAAGTAACTGAGACACATGGGCAGGGCTGGATAAAATACTATGCATGTATTAGTTCTGTGTTCTCAGTAGTGTTCTCAAACTTCAATAATTCCTAAATTGCTTCAAATGGGATAATCCACCCATTGTTGGAAGGGAAATATTTAAGTTGTCTAGTACTGTTGCATTGCATTTTCTGTCTTAAGATCTCATGTTGTTTCTTTAATGTACTTAGGTGCTCTGTGGTTGGGTGCATAGTAATTAAAATTGTTATCCTCCTGATCTCTTTGGTGTTATTTGCATGGAGTATTTTTTGCATCTCTTTATTTTCAGCATTTTTGTGTCTGTAAAGATTTCGTGAGTCTCTTGGAAGCAGCATACATTGTGTCTTGTGGAGATTTTTTTTTGTGGGAAGACGAGTTTCGCCTTTCTTTAAAATATTTTTTATTTTTAAATACGGTTGACATACATTATTATATTAGTTTCATGATTAGACATTGTATAACTTACTAAGTGTGATCGTCTTGATAAATCTCATACCCATCTGACACCATACATAATTAGTAGACTGTCATTGACTATATTCCATGTTTGGATGGTCTGTACTGCTGGCTGTGAAAGAATTCACAAAGAGAAGAAAATATAGGTAGTAATGTTTTTATTCCCTGTGCAAAAAAGGAGAGGGGCATGGTGTGGAGAGAAGTATTGAGGGGTGGAGGCTTTGAGCTTTAATTGGATTATAACTGGATCAAAACAGGATGGGAAGGTTACTGTTTTGTGGCCCTTGGGCTGTTGGGGCTGTAGTTTGTTGCGATGTTGTCTTCTGCCTTTGGCTGTAGGATGCAGTTGCTCAGGGGTTGTTCTTGCTTTCCAGTCCTGGGGACTTAAGCTCAGAAGAGTAAAATGGCAGTCATGTTTAACAAGGTCATAGGCCTGCTCAGCAAATAGTGCTGACTTTATCCATTCATTCCTTGTGCTGTACTTTTTATCCCCATGACTGGGAATCAAACCTGACCCTGACCCTTTGGTTTGCAGGCCAGCACTCAGTCCGCTAAGCTACAGCAACCAGGGCACCATTGTTATTTTTAAAACGTTTTATTTTTATCCTATACAATAGAGTTAAATAAAGTACACTTCAGCAATTAATTGTTTCAGTGTTGGGAACCTGATGACATCCAGCCTTACCAGAGAGTTTTACATTTTGTTACATTTCCTATTTCTATATGATATGCCTTTATTTCAGCTGAAAGACTTTATTTCTGAGGAATAGTTTTTCTTGCTTGTAGATGTTTTCCTTTCATGCTTTTCCTTTGATATTCTCCAAGTCTGCCAGGTATCTTCAGAGAAACCTATTGATAGCCTTATGGGAGTGTTGTCCTTACATGAAGAGTTTCTGTCATCTTTGGTCATTAACGCTTTTACTTGCTCTTGATTTTTGACACATTTATTATAATATATCTTGCTGAAGTTCTTTTTGCATTGAATCTGTACTGGGACCTAGGAGGGTTTTGAACATGGCTATTCACATTTCTTTTTCATATTTTGAAGTCAATCTTTAGATCATTTTTTAAAATAAAATTTTTATGCTTCTTCTCTTCCTGTTTATTTCTCATTTTCAGTTCTTGTCACTTCCTCTGGTACACCCACAATGCCGTATAGGTTATCTCTATGATGTTCCAGTATTCACACAGGCTGTTCTCATTTTTTTTTTTTCTACATGGATGATTTTGAATAACCTGCCTCTAGGGTGACATATTCATTTTACTGTGTGATCTTGTTTGCTCTTGAAACTCTTTTGCATTTTTAATTTTTTTTTTAAAGATTTTAATTAATTAATTATTTATTTATTTTTAGAGAGGGAAGGAGGGAGGGGGAGAGAGACAGAGAGAGAGAGAGAGAGAGAAGCATCAATGTGCGGTTGCTGGGGGACATGGCCTGCAACCCAGGCATGTGCCCTGACTGGGAATCGAACCTGCGATCCCTGGTTCACAGCCCGCGCTCAATCCACTGAGCTATACCAGCCAGGGCTGCATTTTTAATTTTATTCATTGTATTCTTCAACTCCCAAATATCTGTTGTATTCTTTTTTATGATTTCTCTCTCTCTCTGACCCTGTGTTTTGTTCCCCTATTTGCTTGTTCATTATGTTGAATTCCGTTTAACATAATGAACACTTGTATCTCACTGATGTTTTGCAAGTATCAGTGAGATACTTCCTTGTATCTCACTGATGTTTTTGAGAATGATTATTTGAATTATTTTTCTGGCAATCTTATATACTTCCTTTTTTGTTGTTTAATTCACTTTAAAATTGTGATGTTACTTTGATTTTTTTCATATTTCCCTTTTTCTTAGTGTTGATGTCTGATATTTGATGAAGCAGTTACTTTTTTGGACTTCATGAACCAATTCTGTTTATAGAAGTAGTTTTATCTGCATATGCATACAAGGGTGCTTGCTAGGTGGTATGTTGTCTTTTGGGTTAAGGAGAAGCTTCTCTTCCCATCATTCTTGCTGACCCATGACCAAGGTCAGCATTGTGAAGATTGAATGGATCCTCAGTGGCCAGGGCTGTGGTGTTCCAAATATTTAGTGATCTTTTTTGGAGTCTTTGGAGGCACAAAACAGGCCACTAGAGTCAATGGTAGCACAAGCACAGTGTCTCTGAAAAGTTCTTACCCTAGTGTTTTGAATCTAACCCTGTTTGCTAAGCTATCTTTCTTGCTATTGTTTTTCTGTTTTAATATGTTATTTATTTATTTTTAGAGAGAGTGAAAAAGAAGAAGAAAGAGAGGGAGTAAAAATGACAGTGCTAGAGGTCCATCAATCAGATGCCTCTTGCACACTCTTATCTGAGGACATGGCCTGCAAAACAGCCATGTGCCCTGACTGGGAATCGAACCTGCAGTCTTTCAGTTTATAGATTGGCACTCCATCCACTGAACCATACAAGCCGGGGCTTTTCTGGTATTCTTTTGCCTAGCTCTTTGTATTCTCCACTTTGTAGCTTTTTGATATAACTGGTCTCTTTAGCCTCTTCCCCTTTCCTGAAGGGATGTGGTTTTGTATGGATGATTGTCTAATTATTCTTGAAGGGGGTTAAATATTTGTATTTTTTATTCTGCCCTCTTGGTATCATCACACACAAAAGTCTTTTTCTTTGTTTGTTTTCTTTTTTGTGTGTGCAGAGTTCTATGACAGTGTTGGTTATTATCTCTTCTGTTCTGTCTTTAGAATTGCATCATCAGTATTCCACATAATTAATTAATGGAGAGTCAAGTGGAAGAATCCTTGGTGTAACACAAGAGAGACAGGAATCCAGCTATGACAAAATGGGCTCAGAGGTGGTCTGGAGTTGGTGAATGGCAGTTGGGGAAAATTTGATTCCAGGGCTTTGTTAAAACACAGTGAGGAAGCTGTTCTCTTTAACTGTATTTTGTAACAATTACCGGTGGCTACACTTTAATCCTCTTGTCCTTTCCCAGTATTGACATATTGCCCTTTGTTACTTTAATCATTTTCATTTCTACCCTGGCTTCTAGGCATGGAAACTCTCTGCCTCTCTAATCTCTATACCACAACGATTTGCCAGAGGGGTCTTTTTGATGTGCTGTCCACCTTTGATCAATGCCTGTTGCACCTTGCAGTATGCACATATTTCTCTACAAACCTCGTAGAACATCTGATCTGCTGTGGTTGATTTTCATGGAGTTGCATGCATTCATATTCCTCTACACAGCCATACATCACGAGAAGGAAGGGCTTTGCAGGCAGCCACTAACAGAGGAACATCTTGTAAACCCAGCCTGTCTTTCTTGTGTCCCTTCCAATCCTAGTGTCCTTCATTTAATGAGTTCCCATTGTTTACTGAATTGAGGGGCTTTTTTCAGTGTCTATCTCACTTGTCTTGGACATCATCACATAGAATCATGCCAGGGGTTGCAGATGCATATTTGTGATGAGAAAACCTGCTCCCTTAGGTCAGTATGAACTTCAGTAACTTTTTTTTTTGTTCAGGTTGCTGCTGTGGAACAGAGGAGATGGAGGCAGCCATTCAAGAGAATATATCTGCAGGAGACTCAAAGGCTAAGAATATTAAATCAGCACTGTCTTCCCAGAAGAGCCACCCCTGTGAGAGTTGTGGGTTCATCTTGAAAGACATTTTCCTCTTGGTTGACCAGCAGGGAACACAACAGAACCCAACACTGCTGAGGTGTGGGGCATGTGCAAAACCATATTATTTCAGTGCACAGAGTTACCAGCACCAGGAGGAACAGGTAACAAAAAATCATTTCATAAGCAGTATGGAGAGGATCTCACTTGCAAAGAGCTGCAATTTCCATGTGTCTTGGAATCCTTGTGCTTCTAGTCAAGTTGAAAAGTGTTTCCTCATCAGCTCAGGACATCTTGAGCAACTGGCTGCTCACACTATGCCCAGGACAAATGACATCTCTAAGTCTGTAATGACTTTTCAAACTACAAAGTATGACACCGGAAAAGAATACAAGAAAGCCATTGGCTGTGACAACGCACTTGTTGAAGACCAGAGATTCCTTACAGAAAGACAGTGTGTTTTGTGTTGTGAATGTGGGAAATCCTTCACCACTAGCTCTTCCCTCCGTGTTCATCAGAGAATTCACACTGGAGAAAGGCCTTATGAGTGCAGTGAATGTGGAAAATCTTTTAACTTTAGCTCTGCCCTACGGTATCATCAGAGAGTTCACACTGGAGAAAGGCCTTATGAGTGTGGTGAATGTGGGAAATCTTTTACTGGTAGCTCTGGCCTTCGTAATCATCAGAGTGTTCATACTGGAGAAAGGCCTTACGATTGCAGTGAATGTGGGAAATCTTTTGCCGGAAGCTCTGGCCTGCGATATCATCAGAGAATTCATGCTGGGGAAAGGCCTTACGAGTGCAATGAATGTGGGAAATCTTTTACTGGTAGCTCTGGACTTCGTAATCATCAGAGTGTTCACAATGGAGAAAAGCCTTATAAATGCAGTAAATGTAAAAAATCATTTACCAGGAGCTCTACCCTCCGTCATCATCAGAATGTTCACAATGGAGAAAGGCCTTATCAGTGTAGTGAATGTGGAAAATCTTTTACCTATAGCTTTTCACTCCAGTATCATCAGAGAGTTCACACTGGAGAAGGGCCTGATGAGTCCAGTGAAAGTGGAAAATCTTTCACCAGTAGCTCTGAACTCTGTAAACATCACAGAGGTCACACTGGAGAAAGGCCTTATGAGTGCAGTGAATGTGGAAAATCTTTTACCATTAGCTCGTCTCTCCGTTATCATTACAGAGTTCACACTGGAGAAAGGCCTTATAAATGTGGTGAATGTGGGAAATCTTTTACCAGTAGCTCTGCTCTCCGTAATCATCAAAGTGTCCACACTGGAGAAAGACCTTACGAGTGCAGTATATGTGAAAAATCTTTTACCAGGAGCTTTTCCCTTCGTCATCATCAGAAAATTCACACTGGAGAAAGGCCTTATGAGTGCAGTGAATGTGGAAAATGTTTTGCCATTAGCTCATCCCTCCGTTATCATCACAGAGTTCACACTGGAGAAAGGCCTTATAAGTGTGGTGAATGTGGGAAATCTTTTCCCTGCAAATCTGGCCTCATTCGTCATCAGAGAGTTCACACCGGAGAAAGGCCTTATGAGTGTGGTGAATGTGGGAAATGTTTTAAGAAAAAAGATTACTTTAATTCTCATCTGATTTCACACTGGAGAAAAGCATTATGAGTGGTGAATGTAGGAAATCTTTTACCCACAGGGGTTACCTTCTGTTATCATCAGAAAGT
Source organism: Tonatia bakeri (assembly GCA_004024845.1). Lineage (NCBI taxonomy): Eukaryota > Metazoa > Chordata > Mammalia > Chiroptera > Phyllostomidae > Tonatia > Tonatia bakeri. The sequence goes on along the minus strand of PVIA01004793.1, from coordinate 79,349 downwards.
TCACACTGGATTAAGGCCTTTTGTGTGCAGTGAATGTGGAAAATCTTTTACCAATAATTCTGCCCTCCATTATCGTCACAAAGTTCATACTAGAGAATTGCCTTGTAAGTGTGGTGAATATGGAAAATATTTTACCAGTTGCTGTGAACTTTGTAAACATCACATAGTTCACACTGGAGAAAGTTTGTATGAGTTCACTGAATGTGAGTAATCTTATACCAGTAGCTCTGCCTACTGTAAACAGAATTCACACTTACAAAAGACCTTATGAGTGCACTGAATGTAAGAAGTCCTTTACTTGTGGTAGTCACCTCCATTACCATCAAAGAGTTCACACCAAAGAAATGCCTATGAGGGTAGTAAATGCAGGAAATCTTTTATTTGTAGCATTAACCTTCATTGTCATCAGACTACACACCGGAGCGAAGTTTTATGGCTGCATGGAATGTGGGAAATTTTATTAGTAACCTTCTTTATCCCTAGAGATTTCATATATGAGAAAGATCTTATGAGTGCAGTGAATGTGGGAAATTCTTCCATAGCAGTCCCTTATCATCAGAGAGTTCACCCTGGAGAATGGTCTTATGCCTGCAGTGAATGTGTGTAATGTTTTTCTTGTATAAGTGATTTCCATTAGTACAATAAGAGTTTATGGTGCAGAAATGCAATTTAAGTGATGTAAATACGAGAAATCTTTTAGCCATTCCCTTGTCATTAGAGAATTCACAATGTCTTCATTCTTAGAACTAAAGAAAATTGGGAAATCTTTCATTTTTATCCATTTCCTTTGTTATCTTCTGAGAAGTCACACAGAAGAAATGTTTTTTTATACATGCAATATGAGATTTGGGGGGGGGCGGGTAGCACTAGCCTCCGTTATATTCAGACATTTCAGTCTGGTGAAAGGCGTTGAGTATGGGGAATGCAGGATATTCTTTTCAATACTTTCTCATTATTAGAGAGTTTACACAGGAGATAGGTCTTACAGGGACATCAAATGTGGGACATCTTTTGACTCATAGTCATAGTCAACCTTAATCATAGTTCACACTGGTTAATGGCCTCAAGCATGAAGTGAACATGGGAAATCTTTAGGCATTAGTCTATATACATACCCTTTTGATGTAGGAGAGGTCTCACTGCATAAATGGTTAAATTTTAGGAAATTTTTTTTTTTTTTCCCCAGCATGACACTGAAGTGACACAGGAAAACTTTGTAAGAAAATGAGGTTAAATTTATATGCTCACAATGCGGACATGTCTCAGAAGTTCAATGTTTATATTTTGAAGTACCTAACAAAGTACTATCTAAACTAAGTGTGCCAAACAGTGTATGAGGGTTGCATTTCCCCACTCTAACAAAATCTTGATTATTTAATTTCTACAATTTTCGCTCTTTTCATATGTTCATTATGCTCTCTCTGTTGTTTTAGTTGCATTTCCCTAAGGATTTATGATGAGCATTTTTGAAGGAGTGTATATATATTAGTGATGTGGTTTTAGTAAAATGTGTACTTACATTATCTACCTATTTTGTTAAATTGGATTACTCTCCTTTAACAAATAGGAGAATAAAACAACAAAGATCTGTGTTGTAAAGTCACCCGTTTTCACTCCTTAAATAACAAATAATTTTTGTTTTATGGAGTAACTTTTTTGTATAATTGTTTTTAATAGTGGAAGGCATACAAATTACTTGGATTTTTTGTTTTCTCTTTTTGCTGTACACTATGTAGTATGTACATAATATATACTTTAAAGAATAAGTTGCATTATTAATACACTTCATGGTTTTGTAAATTCAAACATTTAGTAATATAATAAAGCCTTGCCTTTTAGTTTTAAGCTGTTTCTGTGGACTACCATCTGGTTTTTGTTGGGCTGCTGCCAAACATGAAGGTACACCAGGTATGAAGGTGAACAGGTATTTGTTGAGACCCAGCCCTCCCAGAAGCCAAAGGCAAGAGAATAGTGATTGGACTTCCAGTACCTTGGCCTTGCAACCTGGGTTTAAATATTAGATTATCGACCATTGTTATGATTGCAGGAAATTGATGCACTCTTGGTGGGCATCAGGATTAGCTGTGTAAAATAGGGCTAAACAGCAATCTTGCCCTGGGTTGAGTGCCACAGTGGGTTCAGTGTTGTTCCGCAAACAAAATGGTTTCAGGTTCAATTCCTGGTCAGGGGACATGCCTGGGTTTTGGACTAGGTTCCTAGCAAGGAGAATGCAAGAAACACAAAATTAATGTTTTGTGCACTTCAATATTCCTCTCTCTCACCCTAGCTCTGAAAATAAGTGAATGTAAGTTAATAAAATATTTTTCAAAAAGAACAGCCAAAAAAAAAAGTTCAAAGCTAAAAAACCCCCTCAAAAACAGCCATCTTCCCTGAAAGGACAAAACCCACCTTTTAGGCACTCTAAACCAGAGCTACATATCCATTCCTTGACCTTGTCAGGCAGAATTAACTTGTTTGTTTGAGTCTCTTGTCAGAACTGGAGAGGTTACAGAACTCATCCACCATTCAGATATTTTAGAAACTTACAAAAACACATAACCAAATCCCAACACCTGGCCCTTACCCCCAAAGGTAACAGCAAGCTGAAGCCTGTACAGTCTGTTGGAAACCTATTTTATAAGTAACTACCACAACTATGCAGCTGCAAAGCTGCCCTTTATTATCACCTGGTAAAAACACAAAGCCCCAACCTTTCACCACCAGTGCTACCACTCATGTACTTAGGTCCCTTTCCTATTGGAAAGTGAATAAAACTTTGCTTTCTGCATTTTGTTCTCTGTGAATTATTTCACAGTTTCTGTTACTGGCCACACAAACCCAATTTTGGTACTTATTTCAAAAGTAGTGGCTATACCACTAAGTTACCACACTGGTGGGTGCTATCCACAAGCCAGTGACTTCTGAGGCCCTACCCAAGTACTTGTGAAAATAAATGGAGCTTCTCAGATCCCTCATATCCGCTACAGTCCACACAGACTCCTCCCCATGGAGGAGGTGGCTTCAGGGCTCCTTGGTCTCAATGTGAATCCCTGCTGTTGCATCTAAGTGACAATAAAACCCGAAGCTCACTTCACTGACGGAAATATAATGAAGGCACTGACTATGGCTCTTGTAAGAATCAATAGAGGTAACAAAACTCACTGAACACTTAACATGCATTAATATTTAAGGGTTTGCTTTTTAATCATTACTGTTTCTTTAAATTTTAACAGCACTCTAGGATTAGTAGATGTTGTTATATTTCTGGGGGAAATATAATTGGGAAGAGGAAGTGATTTTTCCAGGGTCATAGCAAAGTGAGGTCAGATTGAAGAGCCTAGATTCAATCTTGTGAGCCTGGCTCTAGAGCTGGGGACAATCTCTACCATAGCATGTTAGGTCCTCAGCAGAAGGTAGGAAGACAGCAAAGGCCAAGCAAATAAGAAACTCATCTAACTGCTGTTTTCATTGTTGCAATTATCATAAAATCTCTGCATTTCTCTTATGTCTTAGAGTGTTTAACATCTTGCTCACAGTCTTCATAGGAACCCTATCTGTCATTTCCAGTGGTCTCTCCAGGGGAAACTACTTTGAGCCTTAAGGAGCTGCATTTGTCTACCTCTTTTTTGAGCTTATCACACAGTTCAGCACTAAAGAGACCCAGGTGAATCAGAGCTGGGTCTTTCTGCACACTTACTTTGTGAATGACAGGTTAGGATACTATCCACTGTGGTGAATGTGGTGCTTCAGTTTTACACTACAAGTGTTTTTACTACATGTCTCTGATCCACTCTGCAGTATTGAGGACAGCTGAACATGTTACCTGGAATATATTCAGAAGTGATGGTGGAGACCTGTAGTATATTATCTCCTTGATGGAGTGTTCACATCTTACAGGAAACTCAGTGCCCACTTGATACTATACACTGTCAACTACTGGCTGGGGGAAAACAATGGTGTTCACCATCTATTCCCTGCAGCCCTGACCATGTTCAGCAACCACATCCTGCTTTCTAGCCTCCCTGTGTCTGCAACAGCAATACTTGAGCCAGAATAAGTTGTTCGGAACATAAATTCTCATTCCATTGCCCAGTACATGCTGGCCACAATTAAGATTCTCACTGCTGATTGTTCCAGGGAGGGGCCAAACGGCCAAATCAGGTTGGGTCTGTATCTGCATGTCCCAATTAGCATTGTTACAGCTGATGGCTTTTTCAGAGAGCAGGGTGACTGAAGCATCCTTAGTGATATTTGCAAACTGTTCTTATGATATGTTCCTAAACAACACAATCCATTTAAAGTCGTCAAGTGGCATGCATGGGCACCCTGAAAATCTACTCTTTCCCTTTGTCATTTCCTCCTCACTGCTGTCAGTACAATGTCTTGAATTAGTGCTGAATCTTTGAAGCCCTTCTAAGTCTTAACTGATTTTCCATTTTCAACAGATGGAGCACCCCTGAATACGACTCGTACGTTACTTGGGACTTGAGCATTAATTTGATGTCATTTCGTTATCAAGATAACCTGTCAGTAGTCATAAATCAAACTGATCTTCCCAGTTATTGGAAAGATACAAGTATACTTTTGAGGATGCAGTGTAAATAAGAAAAATTGTATAGGTCGTGTTAAAGGGAACAGTAACCATGGGCACAGCTGTGTTCCCCTAAGCAGTGATCAGGTGTCAGGTCATCTGCAGGCACAGTTCAGTCTCCTACTGAACTCTAAGATCATCCGCAGCCTTTAGCTTTAAGTTCCTTTACATGCACATTGTTTATATTGCTACTTGTATTTTACAAACTTTTTTTTTTTAGCAAGAAAGGGGATGTGAGGGAGAAAAGGAGAGAAATAGCAATGTGTGGTTGCCTGTCATACACACCCCCTGTCCCCACAACTGGGGACCTAGCCTGCAACTCAGGCATGTGCCCTGACTGGGAATTGAACTGATGACCCTTTGGTTTGCAGGCTGGCACTCAAACCACTGAGCCACACCACCAAGGGCTACAAGCTTTTGTTGACATATTTTTCAAGTGCATCTTGGTATCTCACTAAATCTTACAGAAAGTTTTTATACCAACATTCATACACACATTATTAAAACAGTGCCATAGAATCCTTTTGCAAATCATGCTTTGAAAAGGTCAACAATACATAACAATTGCTTAACAGACTAATATTAACTGAAAAAATAACACTTTATTGGGGGTCAAAAACATTACAATGAACGTGGAGGGGTTCAGTGCATTTGCTCATCAATGAGAGCAACAATACAGTTTGTAGCGGAATCCTGGATGGGGCATCCTAGGCAGCTCTAAAGCAAGTAGATGGTTTGGCACCATGGCTCCCAGGCCCTAAGACTACAAGGGGGACCCAAAAAACTTGAATTATCTTCTGGAGTGTGGGTCCCTTGTAGCATAGGCTTCCGCAGCCAGGAAGTGTTCTAGGAACTGACCTTAATTAAGGTACCAACTGGCATTTGGAGAGGCTGCATTCAGATGTAGTGAATTTTTTTGAAGACTCTATGTTTGCCCATTTTATGATGGGTGATTTATGAGTGCACCTGCCCACAATGTGCTGAGTATTCAGCAGTTTTTGACTAAAACTGGCAAGACCCTGTGCCCCACTTTCCCTATTCACCCCATCTTGCCCCGAGTATCTTTTTGCTTTCACAGATGAACAAAGAGAAACATTTTGCCTCAGTGGAAGAGGTGAAATGAAAATGGCAGAAATACTAAAAGTCATCAAAATTGATGAGCTCAAAAACAGCAGTGGAAAAAAGAATAGGTGTATTACATCAAATGGAGAGTACTTTGAAGATGACTGACGTTTCAACATGTAAGACTACACAATTTTTAATAAATTCCGGTGGTTTTTTTGGGGTCCCCCCTCATATCTCTGCATCTTTCACTATTTTTTTTTCCAAGGGGATTTAAAAATTTTTATATTTCCTTTATTTTTTTAGAGAGGGGAAAGGAAAGGCAAAGAAGGGGAGAGAAATATTGATGTACCAGAGAAGAATGCCTCTGGCACACCCCCAGTGGGAAACCTAACCAACCCAGGCATGTTCCCTGAACAGGAATCCAACCAGTGACCTTTAGGTTTGCAGGCTGGTGCTCAGTCCACTGGGCTACACCAGCCAGCACTCAAGAGGATAGTAAATGTTTTTTTTTTTTTTAATGTTCCTACTCTCCTGAATGTGGTCTCTCTCTCTTTTTTTAAGATTTTATTTATTTATTTCTAGAGAGAAGGAAGGGAGGGAGAAAAGGAGAGAAACATCAATGTATGGTTGCCTCTCACATGGACCCCACTAGGGACCTGGCATACAACCCAGGCATGTGCCCTAACTAGAAACAGCCAGCGACCCCTTGGTTTGCAGCCTGTACTCAGTCCACTGAGCTATACCAGCTAGGGAGGTATTAAATCATTTATTGATTACACATGATAATAGATGCTACACCACTTCATTCCCATTAACTTACCTTTTACCATAATGAATTTAGATGTATTGCATAAGATATGTAAACTATCATTAATAATCAAATTAATTCCATTACTAAAGGTGAGCTCAAGGTCATAACACAGTAACTATCAAATGAACTACACAAAGTCTTTAAAGATGATGGCTTGTGTGCTTAAGCAGGCTGTAAATGTATTTTAAATGGAATCTGGTATCACCTTGAAGAAATTCTGGGTAACTTTACACTGTTGAGGTTATTTAACAACATGTCTATAGAGTAGAATAACTTTACACAGCACATTTAAAACACACACACAGCTCTGACTACTGTGGCAACATTGGATGGGCGTCAACCTGCTAAGCAAAAGGTTCCAAGTTTGATTCTCTGTGAGGGCACTTGCCAAGGTTTCAGATTCCGTTCCTGGTTAAGGGGTGTCTGAGAGGCAATCAATTGATGTTTCTCTATGGAGGTGTAGAATAAGCATTATTTAAATAGCTATAAGAGAAAATACTCCATGAAGCTTGAGAACAGGTGAGTCTTAAAGGATGGTAAATAAAATCACTGAGTTCTGCCCTGGGTGGTGTAGCTCAGCGATTGAGCACAGGCCTGTGAACCAAAGAGTTCGATTCCCAGTCAGGGCACAGACCTGCGTTGTGGGCCAGGTCCTCGGTAGGGGGTGCACGAGAGGCAACCACACATTGATTTTTCCCACTCTTTCTCTTTCCTTTCCTCTCTCTTTAAAAATAAATAAATAAATTCTTTTAAAAAACCTGAGTTCTGAGAAAAGAGAGAATTAACCTGAGCAGACACTTGGCTAAAATGCAATTCTACTTTCTCTAAAATGTGGGTCTATTTCATTCATGAGAACTTGAGGAAAATTAGTGAGCTGAGAAATCTAGAAGCCTTGAAGAAAAGCCATGATATGATGTTTCATTTGTTCAACAATCATTTACTAGTTATTTAGGTCTAGAGGATATTTAGGTCTAAGGGAAGGTGTGTTTCCATAGCCAGGTTGCAGTGCAAATTGAAATTACCTTCATCCTGAGGTGCTCATTGGCTCTTTCACTCACTGTCAGGAGGTCAAAGTCAAAGTTATGCCTCTTGTCAGAGAAGAGCTTGGACTGGCACTCTCTGCATGACATTGTCCCAGGAATTACAGAGAGTGGGTAGGACTCATTTCTGTGACCAGATTGGCATCAATGAGCAGCATATCCCCCTAGGTATTTGCCAGCTTTAAGATAACAAGATTGTCTGTGGTTGTGAGTGTTTGGAAGATGCTCTCATTGCTCCACAGGGACTTGTTGTATTTTTGTGGGGATGCTGTCAAAGTCTTTATGATTGTACTCTAGGGCTACACATCACTTGATGTCCTGTGGCTCTTACACTTACAAGTTGAGAATATTCATTAACTAAGTAACGCCCATTTCTGTGTCTCCTCCCAGTTTCTATGAACTTCAGACTCTTGTGGATTTTTTTAAATTACGTCCCATATGTGCCTCAAAATTTTTTCTGGAATTTATTCCACATGCATGTGCGTTCACTCTCTCTGTACTTGGGGGTCTGAGGCAGCATCTTCAGGTTCAGCTGTGTCCTACTGGATATTTGTCCTGGGTGAGATTGTGTTGTGAAAATGTCATCTGATTTGCTGGTAGGTGGTCTCCTGTGTGCATGCTGTGTCCACCAGCTGGAAAGTTTCATTCTCCTTGTGAAATAAGCATACTTCTTTTCACCACCAATTTGAGAGGGGTTGTAACATGTGTCCCTTGTAATTTGGTATGTGGCACATGTTCAGTCTGCAGACTTTGTTGGCTGGGGTCTCCTTTGCTGAATGGCTGGTAGAGCATATCCTGAAAGTGCTCAGGAATCCCACAGGGAACCCATGCAGCCTGAAGGGTGGTCTTGGATCAAGGGTATCACGAACTTTGCAGTCTCTATAACCTGCGAACTCCTCAGCTGGTCCAGATGGTGAAAGGTGAGTTGAGACTCAACATCTACTGCAATCTGAGAGACAGGATAAAAGCCCTTTAAATATTTAAATAGGAAAAGCCTTCTGAAAAATTACTATTGATTTTTAACTTATATTTCATGTATGCATACACATCATTTTATTTTAAATTTATGTATTGATTTTACAGAGAGGAAGTGAGAGAGAGGGAAATATAGATTTGTTGTTTCATTTGTTTTATTAATATTTAAATTACAAATAATTAGATTTTCATTTGTCTATATTATGCATCATTTTTATTTTTGAAGGCTCGTCCTATATTCTTGTGATATATTTGTCATATGTATGATGGGGTAACTAGGTTATTAGTGTATATCACAGATTCTCTAATGGGGCATATCCCCCTCTATTGTAGTGTGCTTTATTGAGCTTCAGAAAATATGCATTTACATCAACAGTATGGGCAAGACCCTCTACCTACAAATAGATAGCATGCAATTCAACAAAGGCTCAGATAATGGTTTATATTTTTAATCAATGAAGTACTTTAAAATTATGGTTGTACATTGTTATTTTTGACCTAGTATAGTTGCATATTTAATAGACTACAATGTTCACTTCAGAACAAATAGATTAGTGTGACTAGCTTTATTATCATATTTAGTTTGTGATCTGTAACTTTACATGCACTTTCTGGGCTGAATTCCTGTACTTGCATGTCTTTGATGTCTTCAACATGTACTACGTTGCTTGCAAAAAAAGATGTATAATTTCAGTCAGAGGCATCAGATCAGATCAGTTAGGACTCTATTAACAATGCTGTTCATGCAGAGCTAAGACTTCTGGCTACATCAGGCACAGATGCACTTAAGTATTGGTTGTGTATTTATTACATTTAATTTGGATTGTGGGTCCAACTGATGCGTGATAGGTAGCATTAAGAACTGGAGCAACCTCCCCAACCACATTCCGCCTGAAGGAGGCACATGCCCCATGGCCTGAATCAAAGGCCTAGCAGGCGTAGCGGAGACTTCCTCGTCTAAGAAATGACATCCAATAGAGAGGGATAGAACGCACTATGTATTCTCAGGGTATTCTTAGGGTATAAATTTGCAAATCCACTCCTGGAGTCAGCTCAGGAAATACAGGATCTCAGCCTAGTGTAAACCTACATTACCCAGAGGCAGGCGTGAAGTATCACTAGGCTGAGTCAATAAAGACTAAGAAAAAGCATTTCCGTTAAGGCCATTCTGCAGGGCGGGACTTCCGTGGGTGTCCTAGCGGGCATTTCCTCTTTTCTCAGTTTCCATATTACCGGGTCAGGGTCTTGTGGTCACAGTATGGGAAGGACAAGGCGCTGGGACGCTGCTCCCCATAGAAAGAGTGAGGCCAAGTGCGCTGCCCGGGTGTCTGATGTCAGGGTTGGGACAGTAACCCCAATACCAGGGACACCCTCCGGTCCCGCCCCACTCCTGCCACAGAGTCCGATGGCGGTGACCGCGCTAAGGCGACCGGCTGAGGTGAGTGCACGACCCCCGGGCCCTCCGCTCTCAGCCCACGCAACCCAGAAGCCCGGGCGGGATGCCAGTCAAGTCCTGAAGCCCTGGCCCCGGCGTCCGGGACCGTGAGGCGCTCGTGGGTGACCCACGGTGTAACGGGGTGGGCAAGGGTGACCGACCGAGGTGCAGCCTTCTAAGCACGTGCAGATGTCATTGACCGGAAAAGACTGCGAACTGGGATCGGCCTTACCTCTGGTGTCAACAGTCTTAGGCTCAGTCACGTCCTGACTGGGAGGCAGAGGGGTTGCACATTCATTCTAATGGTTCTGGGAACTGGAGAAGGTCCTGAACCGAGAGAGAGACAGGCTGTGTCACGGTTTTGAAAGCTCTTTAGATCCTGCTGAGTAAGAAAACCCAGTGGAGTGTGGTGATGACAGTGAGGTACAGGAAGAGAAGCCATTGTTGAAGGTCACAGGGCTGGTAAGCGGCCGCATTGAGGAGACACTTGGCTGGGGGTCACTGTACTCCAGGGATGGTTCTAGGTACAGCTGAGACCTGCTTACCTGGAGCTTAACGGTGGCTGACTGCGACTTCCCCCATAGGTTCTGAAGTTGAAAACTATTTTGTAAAATAGACAAGGAAGGACAGGATGTCCCAGTCCCTGCCTGGTGGTGACGTTATCTTATAGTGTCTAAAGACTCTTCCCTTGCTAATGTCCTAGCTCTTGGATGTGGGGACCTTGGGGATACCCCAATGCTGAGTGCAGGTCACAGGTAATATCAAGATGCTCCCATTTTCCATTTCTGTTGTCAAGGTAAGAAACATTCAAACTGTAGAGAATTTTTTTTATACTATTTGAGTCAAACTGGGAAGTAAAGCCAGACAAAATCTCAAGGGAGTGTGAAAATGCTTCAGCAAATGGCAGTTTTACTATTTACTTTATACATCAGAATCAGGAAGTAAAATAGAAATGGGAACTTGAAACCCATTGGTGATAGGTTAGGGAGGTGGGAGAAAACAAAGCAGGAAAATCACTGATATTAGATAAAAAGTAAAAATGAATGGAAACACAATTCTTTTACATTGGTGGGTATAAGGTAGTTAGTATTTAGTTAACACAATAATAATAACACTGCAGATTTTTTTGTCTTTGTTCTGGTGCAATGCTTGTGCCCTGAGGAGTAAGTAAAAAGGATATTATCCTGAAATTCCAAAGCTATGTTACAAAGAGCAAAAATGCAAAGATGGGCTTACTTAAGGTAAAAGTTGACCTTCCTCAGGGAAAGATGTCATTGACCGGAAAAGACTGCGAACTGGGATCGGCCTTACCTCTGGTGTCAACAGTCTTAGGCTCAGTCACGTCCTGACTGGGAGGCAGAGGGGTTGCACATTCATTCTAATGGTTCTGGGAACTGGAGAAGGTCCTGAACCGAGAGAGACAGGCTGTGTCACGGTTTTGAAAGCTCTTTAGATCCTGCTGAGTAAGAAAACCCAGCCTAGGACGTGACTACTTGCCATGACTCACTTTTAGTTAGAAAGTTTTAATTTCAGACCAAATGTAGGGGTTTTTCAGTCTCTCAGTTTGTAAGGCCATGAGAGAACACTCTTAAGCTGGTAGGTTTAGTATGTGCACCCCTGTCCCGAACGTTTTTGGTCCCCACAAACAGCCAGTGTAAGCAGTTAAGGTGGGCTATCCAGGGAAGGGACACCTGCACTGAATAATGCTTGGAGGTGCCACAGAGCTGGGTGTGGGTCACTCAGGTCTCCTTTGTGTTAAAAATAAGGAGGGGATACAAGAATCAGACTTATAAAGTGGCCAAATGGTAACTTGGGTATCTATTAGGGAGATAATAGTGCATTTGCATAAAAGAAAGGAGTTGGTGACTCCTGGGTTTAACAGGCTCCATCTGGCTGCATACTGGAAAACATGAGGGGGATTAATGGAGGAGGCAGGAAACCCTGGACCAGGCAGGTTCTGTAATTCATACCAGAGTTGGGCCTTAGAGGTAGGAGAAAAGGTTGGATTTTGGTACATGTTTTCTCAAAAAAAAATTATTTATTTTTAGATAGAAGGGAAGGGAGGGAGAAAGAGAAGGAGAGAAACAGTGATCCATTAGCTCTCAGACACCCCTAACTGGGGGCCTGACCTGAAACCCAACTATGTGCCCCAGCCAGGAATGGAACCCACAACCCCTTGGTTTATGGGACTACACTCTAACCAACTGAGCTATACCAGTCAGGGCCATCTTTTATTTATTTTTTATTGTATTTTTATCCACTACCATTTATCCACTTCATACCCACTTCCACCGCCCTGCCTCTTTATTAAAAAAAAAAAAGAAAGAAAAAGATTTATTTGGTTTTAGAGAGCAGAAAGGAAGGAGAAAGAGGAGAGAAACATCAATGTGCGATTTTCTCTCGAACTGGGTATCTGGCCTGCAACCCAGGCATGTGCCCTAAACTGGGGAATTGAACAAGTGACTCTTTGGTTCACAGGCCAGCACTCAATCCACTGAGCCACACCAACCAGGGCCCTCTTCCATTTCTTACGAAGGGCCACTATGGTCCTGCTGGTGTAACTCTGGATTGAGTGTTGGCCTGTGAACCATGAGGTCACTGGTTTGATTCCCAGTCAGTGCACATGCCTAGGTTGTTGGCCAGTTCCCTAGTTGGGGGCATGTGAGAACCAACTGATCAATGTTTGTCTCACACATTGATGTTTCTCTCCTTCCCGTCTCCTGTCTCTAAAAATAAATAAGTAAATAAATAAATCTTAAAAAACAAGCAAACAAACACAAGACAGGCAAGTATAGCTTCAGATTTTGCAGCTGCAGGAAAAAAGGAAAGGGCTCAAAACCACTGCAGCGCTTTTGGTCCTAGCAGCTGAAGCAGTGGAGGCTTCATCAACTGGGCTGGGGAGGATGGTGGTAGGTTAATTCTCTTTGGGAATATCAGAATGTTGTTTTGGTTCACACTTCTAAAAGTTCAAAGAGCAGTGAGTGGAAACACCCTGTGAGCCCCTGAACATATGGTTTTGTAAATCTGTGGAAGGATCCATGACGGAGTGAAGCAAAAGTGGTGTCTCTTTCGTGCATGAGGGCGAAGGAGGCAGAGCCGAGAGAGTGAACCTGGGTGTGAAGATGTAAAGCAGGTAGAGATCACACAATAGCCTGCACAGCTAGAGGGAGTATGAGCTGATGGTCCTCCCGACCTGGTGTTGGGACATAAGGGGGAAGCATAAGCCCATGTTTGGCTCTGTTTTGGAGGCATGATCTGGGAGACTCAGTGGAAGTGTTTATTGGGAAGAATGGGGCCCTGCAGTCATGTACCCAAGTTTAGATGGCAGTTTATCTGCCCCACTTCCTCATCTGCCTGCCTTTGTGGAGGGTGATGAGAGTCATAAATGAGACTGATAAGACAGCAGGCATCTTTGACATCAAACAGTGGTGTCTTCTCTGAACTGGGGGGGCCCTGCAAGGGATTCAGTTTGGGAATATTAGGATTGCAGAGTCTGAGACAGACTCTGGATTCATTTGTTTTAATTCTGACAGGTCGTTTTGACCTTTGAGGACGTTGCCGTGTATCTCTCCAGGAAAGAATGGCTCCTCCTGGATGAGGCTCAGAGACGCCTGTACCTTGATGTGATGCTAGAGAACTATGCTCTTATATCATCGCTGGGTAAGACACTGACGCTCGCTGCACACTGTTTTTTGGCTTGCCTGCATACCCCTTCTTCACAGTTGCAGTTTGCTTCTGTCCTAAGCTCTAAGGGTCCTGACACCCAGACTTGTACCCAGGTAGCAATGGACAGCAACAACAGGTGTCATGCTTACCCCAATCCTGTGTCCAGAAGTCCTTTTTTTTCTTCATTGCTGGCAATTTTAATAAACTAACTCATGTAAATTAAAAATAAAGAAAGAAAGAAAGAAAAACCCTTCTTCTCACCAATCACTTGGACTAGGCTTTGCATTCCCCCAAGGCCTTCATTCCTCAGGGGTTGCTCTGTCCTTATATGTGGATTGTGCATACTGTTTGCTTTTCTAGATTTCTGGATAGATCTTGAACTTGACAGAGCTGGTTTACTTGCAGTGCCCCCTATTCTCCCTGCTGCCCCCATACCTGCTGTATAGAATCCTCAGGGGAGGATTTGAGGTCAGTGCTATTGCTGGAAGTCTAATAGATTTCACATTGATTAGTGAGAAAAAGCATTTTTTATTTTCTTTATCATTTCTACAACTATATATATTTTAATCCTCACTGCAAAATATTATTTTTTTTTAAGATTTTATTTATTTATTTTTAGAGAGGGAAGGGAGGGAGAAAGAGAGAGAGAGAAACATCAATGTGCAGTTGCTAGAGGCCGTGGCCTGCAACCCAGGCACGTGCCCTGACTGGGAATTGAATCTACGATGCTTTGGTTTGCAGCCCGCACTCAATCAGCTGAGCTACACCAGCCAGGGTGCAAAGTATTATTGATTGTTAGAGAGAAGGAGGTAGGAGGAAGGACAAATATCAATGTGAGAGAGGAGCATCGATCAGTTTCTTCCTGTACATGCCTTTGACAGGTGATTGTCCCGCAACCTGTGTTTGTGCCCTGACTAGGAATCAAAGCTGCAACCTTTTGGTGCATGGGACAATGCTCTAACTAACTAAGTTACCTGGCCATGGCTGGACTATACATATATTTATTAAGTCTGTTTCCTCTGTTATGTATTCAAACTTCAATAATTCCTTATTGCTTTCCAAAGGGATGATCTACCCATTGTTTCAAGGGGAACATTCAAATGCCTAGTACTGTTGCATTGTGTTTTCTTCCTTCAGATCTCATGTTGTTTGCTTATGCACTTAGGTGCTCTTGGTTGGGTGCGTAGTAATTAAAATTGTTATCTTCTTGCGCTCTTTAGTGTTACTTGCATGGAATATATTTTCTATCTCTTTGGGTGTATTTGTGTCCATAAAGATTAATTTTCTCTTGGAAAAAGCATATATTGTGTCTTGTGGGTTTTTTTGGGGGGGGGACAGAAGGTAAGCGCAACCACACATCAATGTATTTATTCATTTATTTATTTCTATAAATATTTTTATTTTTAAATATCATTGACATGCATTTTTATATTAGTTTTATGATTAGACATTGTATAACTTACTAAGTGATCATCTCAATAAATCTCACACTCATCTGACAACATACATTATTGGTAGAATGCTATTGACTATATTCTCTAGGCCAGGGGTATCAAACTCATTTTCACCGGGTGCCACACCAGCCTTGAGGTTGCCTTCAAAGGGCCAAATGTAATTTCAACTCCTTAACAATTAAGGAGTAGTTACATATATACAATCCTAAAATTATTTCGGCCCTTTGAAGGCAACTATGAGGCCAATGTGGCCCCCAGTGAAAAAGAGTTTGACACCCCTCCTCTAGACTGTCCTTTAAATCATGATGATTATTTGGTAACTGCCAATTTGTATTTTTTAATCCCTTCATCTTTTTCACCTATGATAAGAATTTTTTAAGCATTTATGTGAGGCAAACGGATGACAGTAGCCAGAAAGCCAGGTATCAAATGCTTTTGTATCTTCCTTTTTTTTTTTTTTTAAGATTTTACTTATTTATTTTTTTAGACAGGGGAAGGGAGGGATAAAGAGAGGGAGAGAAACATCAATGTATGGTTGCCTCTCATGTGCCCTCTACTGGGGAACTGGCCTGCAACCCAGGTATGTGCCCTGATTGGGAATCGAACAAGCAACCCTTTGGTTCGCAGGCTGGCACTCAATCCACGTATCCACACCAGCCAGGGCTGTATCTTGTGTTTTTATCCCATCAGGCACTTTTATGTCTCTTGATTGAAGAATTTTTTAAAATATCTTATTTATTTTTAGACAGAGGGGAAGGGAGGGAGAAAGAGAGAAACATCACCCTGCACCAGGGAACCTGTTCTGCAACTCGGGCACGTGTCCTAACTGGGAATCAAACCAGCGACAGTTTGCTTTGCAGTCTGTTGCTCAATCCACTGAGCCACACCAGCCAAGGACTGAATGAAGAATTTTTTGAAGGTCCTACTATTGCCACCTTGTCATGTTTTCTGCCTCTTCTGTACTTCCTTTTTTGTCTTCCTATCTTGCCTTTTTTTTTTAGATCTGATTCCTTTCTCTTGGGCATCCATTAGACAGGCTTGTGCTTGTCATTTGTTTTTATTAAACTTCATAAAACAACTCATACTCTTAATAGTTCATTGTAACCTTGAAACAGCTTCACTTGCATGCAAAAAATTACCCTTGACTCCCTGCTATATCATCACTTTGTATTTTTGATGTCACAGTTCATGTCGTTCTACATTGTGTGTCTATTCACAAATTCATGTCACCATTGTTATTCTCAATACACTTTATTTTTATCCTGTACAGTAGAGTTAAATAAAGTACACTTCACCAAGAACTGTTCTAGTATTCAGAACTTGATGACATCCTGGCCTTACCAGAGAATTTTATACTTTGCTACAGATTTCTATTTCTATATAGCATGTGTTTATTTTAGCTGATGTATCTCCCCCCAACCCCAGCCCCCCACATTTCTAGTAAGTCAGGATGAGTGGAAATTAACTTATTCACATTTTGTCATTCCAGGAAAGTGGGTGTTTTGTTTTTTTTCTTGTTATTTCTGAGGAATAGCTTTTCTGGATAAAGTATTGCCAGTTTGCAGATGTTTTTCTTTAGTGTTTTGAATACACCATTTGGTATTCTCCAAGGCTACAAGGCTTTTTCAGAGAAATCTGTTGTTGGCCTTATGGGGAGTGTTGTCCTTAGATGAGGAGTTTCTATTCTCTTTGGTCTTTCAAACTTTTTCTACTTTTTGATTTTTGACACTTTTATTATAATGTATCTTGCTGAAGTTCTGTTTGCATTGAACCTGTACTGGGACCTGGGAGGATCTTTAAGATGACTATTCACACTTCTTTTCATATTTTCAGGTTGAACTTTAACTCATTTTTTAAATTAAAAATTTTATGCTTCTTCTTCCTCTCCATTTTCCTCTTTCTCTCTTTTTTTCTCTTTTTCACCTCCTCTGGTACCGTCATGATGCAAATAAAGGTTATCTCTGTGGTGTTTTAGTATTCATATAGGCCATCTTCAGTTTTTTTCTTTTACATGGATGTTTTAAAATAACCTGCCTCTGAGGTGATGTATTCATTTTACTCCTTGATCTTGTCTGCTTTTGAAACTCTTTTGCATTTTTCATTTCATTCATAATTTTCTTCAACTTCCAAGTTTCTGTTTCATTCTTTTTCATGATTTCTGTATTTCTGAACTCCATGTTTTTTCCCATATCTGCTTGTTCATTATGTTGAGTTCCATGTGTATTTGCCTGTGCCTCACTGATGTTTTTGGAATTTTTTTTTGTTTATTTTTTAAAGATTTTATTTATTTATTTTTAGACAGAGAGGAAGGGAGGGAGAAAGCGATGGAGAGAAACATCAACATGCAGTTGCCCCTTGCATGCCCTCCACTAGGAACCCAGCCTGCAACCCAGGCGTGTGCCCTGACTTGGAATCTAACTGCTATGCTTTGGTTCACAGTCTGGCACTCTATCCACTGAGCAACACCATCCAAGGCTCCCACTGATGTTTTTAGAAAGTATTTTTTTTAAGATTTTATTTATTTATTTTTAGAGAAAGGAAGGGAGGGAGAAAGAGAGAGAGAGAGAAACATCAATGTGTGGTTGCCTCTCACATGGCCCCCACTGGGGACCTAGCCCAGACGTGTGCCCTGACTGGGAATCGAACTTGCGATTCTTTGGTTCACAGCCCACAGAAATTATTATTTGAATTATTTCTCTCGTAGTTTTCAAACCTCCAGTTTTTTAGTTTAATTCACATTAAAATTGTGATGTGCCTTTTGTCACTTTTTTTTTCATATTTCCCTTTGTCTTAGTGTTGTGTGATACTTGATTAAACAGTTGTTATTTTTTACTTATGGGCCAATTCTCTTTACAGAAGTGGTTTTTCTGCATATGCGCACAATGGTATTTTCTAAGTGGTTTGTTGTGTCTGGGGTGATGATGTTTCACTTCCCATTCTTCTTATAGCCCCATGAGCTAGGTCACTCTATTGAAGATTGAAGGGTTGATTAGTGGCCAGGGCTGCAGCATCCAACTATTTAGCAATCTCTTTTGGAGTTTTGATGACACAAAACAGGCCACTAGAATCAATGGTAACACAAGCACTATGTCTCCAAGAAGGTTTTACCCTTGTGTTTTGCATCTAACCTTGTTTGCTAAGCCTACACTCCGACTACACTTCATATTACGCTCTACTTTATCGCTCTTTGGAATTACTGGTCTCTTAAGCCTCTCTCCCATTTCTGGAGCGATGTTGTTTTTCATGGATAATTGTCTAATTATTTTGAAAGGGGTAGAATATTTGTATTTTTTCTTCTACCACCTTGCTGTTGTCATTCACATAGATCTTTTTCTTTTGGTTTGTTTGTACAGAGTTGTTCTATGACAGTGCTAGTTATTCATCTCATCTGTTTTCTCTCTAGAGTTCCATCATCAGTATTCCATGTAAATGCTTAATTGGGAGGGAAGTAGAAGAGTCCTTTGTGTATCACAAGGGTGACATGAGTCCAGCTACGACAGGATGGGTTCACAGAAGGTCTGGCATGCATTAATGGCCACTGGGGATAATTTGCTTCCATGACATTGTTGAAATATAATGAGAAACCTGTTCTCTTTAACTGTATTTTGTCACCATTGCCAGTGCCTACAGTTTAATCTACTTGTCTTTTTCCAGTGTTGCCACATTGCCAGTTTGTTAATTTTAATAGTTTTCCTTTCTCCTCTGACTTCCAGCTGTGGATAATCTTTACCTCTCTAACCTTAACACCACAACCTTTTATCTGAGGAATCACTTTGGTGTGCTTTTCAGTTTTGATTAGTGCCTTTTTGTCCTGAATTGTGCACATATTCCATACAAAACTTGCACAGCATATACTCTGCTGTGATTGATTTTCATGGTTTGGGGCACATTCATACCCAACTGCACAGTCTGACGTCACAGCCAGGAAGAGTTTTCCAGGCAGCCATTAGCAGAGGAACAACTTGTAAACTGTGCCTCTCTTCCTTGTGTCCCTTCCTATCTTAGTGTCCTTTGTTTAATAAGGTCCCCATTATCTACTGACCTGAGGCCTTTCTCAGAGTCTATTTCACTAATCTCGGAAATCATCACATGTGATTCTGATCATCACATGATCAGATGTTTCAGATTCAAATTGGTGTTGAATAAACCTCCTCCCTGTAGGTCACTATGTACTTCACTAACACTTGTTTTTCTTCAGGTTGCTGCTGCGGATCAGAGGACATGGTGGCACCCATGGAACAGAATATTTCTGTAAGAAAGTTGGAGGCTAAGAATCCCATGTCTGTGAAGTCTTCCCAGAACAGCCACCCCTGTGAGAGTTGTGAACCTGTCTTGAGAGACATTCTCCTCTTGGTTGACCAGCACAGAATACAAAAAAGGCCCACACTGCTGAGGTGTGGGGCATGTGCAAAACCATTTTATTTCAGTGCACAGTGTAACAAGCACCAGGAGGAGCACACAACAAAGAATTCTTTCATAGGCAGTATGGACAGAGTCTCAAGTGCAAAGAGCTCCAATTTCAATGCATCATGGAAGCCTTGTACCTCTAGTCAGGGAGGAAAACGTTTTGTTGTCATCCTAGGACATACTGAGCAACTGGATGCTTATACCATGCACAGGGCAAACAAAATCGCTAAATCTGAAATGACTTTTCAAAGTACAAAGTATTACATCCCAAGAGAATGCAAGAAAGCCATTGGCTGCAATGACACACTTGTTGACACTTGTGCAGTAAAACTGAGGTATCTTTTACATAAACTCTGCTGTTATCAGAGATTTCACAAAGGAGATAGCTTTTATGAGTGCTCTGACAGTAGGACATCTTTTTCCTGTAGCTGTCACTTCTGTTGTCATTAGAGACTTCACACAGCTGAATGGCCTTATGCCTGCAGTTAATGTGGAAGCCTTTTTTTTATATCAATGATTTTCCTTATTATGTGAGAATTTACACTATGTATACACCATTTGAGTGCTGTGAATGTGGAAATTTAAGAATTGCCACTATTTTCATTGTCATCATGGAATTCACAAGGATTAAGTTCTCATAAGTTAAAATTTGGGAGACTTCCAGTCAAGATGGCAGAATAGGCAGACGTGGCTCACCTCTGAACAACCACATCAAAATTACAACTAAGGTGTAGAACAGCTGTTACTGAGGAATGTCAGAAATCAAGCTGAATGGAAGTCTGACAACTATGAAATTGAGTTGAATGGAGTTCTAACAAAATTAAAGAAATAACATTGATACTGACTAGTAGGAAGGGTGCAGACATGGAAAGGCTGGTATCACAACCACAAGGATAAAAATTCATGAGGGATATCTCAGGAGCCAGGAATCCCAAACTCACACCAGGGCCCCCAGACCAGGATTCCAGTGCCAGGAAGATAAGTCCCCACAACTTTTGGCTGCAACAAAAAGCAGCAGGGACTGAGTCAGTGGAAGAAACTGCTGGAGCCACAAGTAGGTCCTCTTAAAAAACCCACACATGGACTCAACTACTCAGTCCCTCTGAGCTGCAGCACCAGGATAGCAGCTTGAAAGGCACCATTGGTCTACTGGGAGAAACTGAAGTGTCTTTCATCAAGGTGAACAGAGGCCACAGGTACCTTTGCTGTATCCTCCTTCCATAGAGCTGATAAGCTGGTACCATACCTGATACTCTTATCAACCTAACACTGTTGTACCTGCCCTGGAGATTCCCCAAAGACTCTGCCCTTTCCAACTTAAGGGCCCACCCAAGCTGCTTTTCCATATGAATGGATGGTTTTGACTCATTCTTCACACCTTCTTAAATGCTATTAAACAAGCAGAAGCTGTCCTCAGTGAGCCCCAGGCCTGGCAGTAGCAGCAACCAGTCTAGTTTCACAGCTTGGCTTCACCTGGGAATCTCCAAGCTCAGCATAAGTAACAGCCATCTTCGATTGTTTTATATTTCAGGCAGGGTGGCCCAGGGCAAAACACAGGTGGGGCAGAGCTTGCACATGTAGTGGGCAGCTATAGACCACATCAGAGCGCCAACATTCTGCCCCTACACAACTGATCTTTCACGTAGAGTAGAAAGTGGTGGGCAGTGGTCACAGCCAGTTCTTGTACCTGGCTGGCCTGGGTAAATCCCATTGATCTGCAACAGCAGTGAAGGCTCAACTACAAGAGATGGGTATAATTTGCCCACATGAAGGGTGCACCTTGAGTGCCCAGCTTGGGAAATAGGGAAGGTTGTGCCACTGAACACTATAGGACACCTACTACATTAGGTCACACTATGAAGACATGGAGTCAAACCAGCTCTACCTAATTCATAGAAACAAATACAGGGAGGCTGCCAAAATGAGGAGACAGACAGCCCAAATAAAAGAACAGATCAAAACTCCAGAAAAAGAGCTAAATGAAATGAAGATAAGCAATCGATCAGATGAAGAGTTCAAAACACCCTGATTATAAGGATGCTCAGGGAACTTAGGACATCAGCAGTAGAAAAATACCCAGTGAGAAATGAAGGATACAGTAATTTACAGGGAAACAAAAGTAGGGTGGATGAAGCTGAGAATCAAATCAATGATTTGGAACATAAGGAAGCAAAAAAACAACACACAACAAGAAAAGAATTTTAAAAAATGAGGATAGTATAAACAGCCTCTGGGACAACTTCAAGAGGTATGACATTTGAATCCGAGGTGCCAGAAGGAGAAGAGAAAACAAGAAATTGAAAATCTCTGAAAAAACAGTGAAAGAAAACTTCCTGCTCTGGCTGGTGTGGTTCAGTGGATTGAGCAACGGCCTGCGAACCAAAGGGTCGCTGGTTAGATTCCCAGTCAGGGCACATGCCTTGGTTGTGAGCCAAGTTGTGGCCCCAGTAGGGGGTGTGCAAGAGGCAACCACTCATGATGTTTCTTTCCCTTTCCCTAAAAATAAATAAAATATTTGTTAAAAAGGAAAACTTCCTTAATTTTGTGAAGTAAACAGACATGCAAATCCAGGAAGCACAGAGTCCAATATGATGTTTACAAAGAGGCATACTCCAAGACACTTCATAATGAAAAGGCCAAAGATTTAAGATAAAGAGGCTCTTAGAACCAGCAAGGCAAAAGAAGTTCCTTACTAGATGGTTGCCAGATGGAAGGGGAGGTGGGAGAATGGGTGAAGAGGTGAGGGGATTTTATATGTTCACATGTCTCAGAAGTTTAATGTTGATATTTTGAAGAATGTAACAAATATGATCTAAACTAATTGTGCCTTTATGCATTCTTACTCAGTGTATGAGGGTTGCATTTCCCCACTCTTAAGAAAATACAGATTTGTTTAATTTTTATAATTTAACTCTTTTTGTGTGTTTTTCATAGTCTTTCTTTAAGTTGCATTTTCCCAAGGATTTATGATGACCATTTTCGGAGGATTGTATGTACTACTGATGTGTTTTTAGCATTTTGTGTGCTCACATAATCTACCTATTTTATGAAATTGGGGAACTTTTCTTTAACAAGTAGGAAAGTGGACTACAAATTTCTATGTTGTAATGTCACCCATTTTCACTCCTTGAATAAAATAATTTTCACTTTGTGGAATAATTTTTTTGGAATAATTGTTTTTAATATTAGCATGTCCAAATTATTTGGATTATTCTTGCTGTACACAGTGTGCTAGGTACCTATATACTTCAAAGAATAATCTGCATTATTAACACACTTCATCACTTTTGTAAATTCAAACATTTAGTGCTGTAGTAAGAAGCCTTGCTTTTTAGTTTTCGTTTTTATGGTGTGTTGTCTGGTGTTTGCTGGCTGCTGCAGTACTTGAAGGTGCCCCAGGTGGTATCAGTATAAACTGGTATTTGTTGAGTCAGAAGTCCAAAAGAAGAGTCAGTGATTAGACTCCTCATACCTTGGGCCTTGCGATATGGCTTTAAATCTTAGATAACTGACCATAGTTTTGATGATAGGAAAGTGATGCAGTCTATGGCCTCAGTATTTTCCTGTGTGAAATAGGAATAAAAAGCAACCTTACCCTGGCTGGAGTGGCACAGTGAGTTGAGTGTTGCCCCACCAACTAGAAGGTTGCAGGTTCAATTCCCAGTCAGGGTACAAGCCTGGATTGTGGGCCAAGTCCCCAGTAGGGGTGCTTGAGAGGCGAGCACATATTCACATTTCCCTCTCTGTCTCTCTTCATCTCTCTAAAAATAAAATCTTTTTTTAAAAGCAGCATTCCTCCCTGAAAGGACAAAAAGTCCCCTTTTAGGCTCTCTTTTTCCAGAGCTACCTATTCATTTCTTGACCCTGTCAGGCAAAATTAATTTGTTTTCTGAGCCTCTTCTCAGGACTGGAGAGATTACTGAAAATGTCCTTCCCATAGGTGTTTTAGAAACTTATACATATGGCATATCGGACCAAAAGGCCTGAACCTACACCTAAAGATAACAGCATAATAAACTGAACCCTGCATAATCACCCTGAAACGTATTTTATACCAAGTTGCCATGACTACCCATATGCAAACACCTCATCCCTTGTAACCCAATAAAAACAACCCCAACCTTTCACCAAGAGTGCTTCCTGTCATACACTTGGGCCACTGTCCTCTCTCGGAAAGTGAATAAAACCTTGCTCTCTGCATTTTCTCTTTGTGAAGTTTCTCACTGCCAGTGTCGCTGTCAATGCTAATCCAGCCTTGGTACTTATTTGGAAAGTGGTGACTATGCCGTCAGTCATGTATGGTTGCCACCCACACACCGGACATTACTGGGACCTTCTGCCCCACGTGCTTGTGAAAATAAATGGAGCCTCTCAGATTCCCCATATCTGCTACAGTCCACATGGACTCAGCCCTGTGGACGATGTGACTTCAGGGCTCCTTGGTCTCGGTATGATTCCCCCACTGGGGCATCTGAGTGATAATAAAACTCCACAAAACTCACTTCATTAACATGAATTTAATGAAGGCAGTAACTATGACCCTGGTGAGGATCACTAGAGTTATGAAACTCACTGAACCCTTACAAGTACTAATACTCCAAGATTTGCTTTTTGATCATTTTTATTGTTTTTTTTAATATTTCATTTTATTTTTAGAGAGAGGGGAAAGGAGGGAGACAGAGATGGAGGGAAACATGGATCAATTGGCTGCCTCTCCTACACTCCTAGTGGGGGACCTGGCTCACAACCCAGGCATGTGCCCTGACTGGGAATTGAACCACCAACCTTGAGTCTGCAGGCTGCCTCTCGATCCACGGAGCCACACCAGCCAGAGCTTGATCATTTTTAAAATTCTAACAGCACCCTAGAGATTAGGTCACTAGGAAGTTCACAATTGGGAAGAGGAGGGGGGGTTTTCAAGGTCACAGAGAAGATGAATGTCAGATTGAAGTGGCTGGGTTCAAATTAATGAATCTGGCTCTGTGGGTGGGGGCAATCTCTACCATGGCATACTAGACTATCTTTCTGCATGTTTACTTATCTTTTGCATGACGGGCTTCCATTTTACCTACTGTGGTGAATGTTGTGCCTCAGTTTGACCCTTCAAATGTTTTTGGTACATGTCGCTGACGTACTCTGCAGTATTGAGGACAACTGGACATGATACCTGGGACATATTCAAAAGTGATGCTGAAGATCTATAATATTATCTCCTTGGTGAAGTGGTCACCTCTTCTTCATACAGGAAACTCAGTACCCACTTGACCCTGTACTCTGGCAAGACTGGTTGGAGGAGACAATGGTGCTCGCCATCTATTGCCTGCAGTCCTGGCCATGTTCAGCAACCACATCCTCCTTTCCAGTCTCCCCATGTTTGCACCAGAGTTAGTGGGGTAGGAACAAGTCCTTCTGAACATAAACTCTCATTCCATTTCCCAGTACACTCTCTCCACAACTGAGATTCCTACTCCCGATTGTTCACGATGGGTCAATCAGCCAAATCAGGTTGGTTCTATGCATGCACAGCCCAAATAGCATTTTTATGACTGATGGGTCTTTTCAGAAAAGAGGGTGAAGACCAGTGTCCTCGGTGATACTTACACTCTCTTCTTATGATATGTTCCTAAACAACACAATCTATTCAAAAGCACCAGGTGGCACGTGTGTGCACTCTGAAAATCTACCCTTTTTCCTTTTTCATTTCCTCCTCACTGCTGTCAGTAATGGGTTTCAGATTAGTGCTGAATTTCTAAAGCCCTAGTATTACTGATTTTCCATTTTCAACAGATGGAGCAGCCCTGAGCAACCCTTGTAAGTTTCATGGGATTTGAGCATTAATTTGATGTCATTGCATTTTCATGTATGGTATCAGTAGCTGTAAGTCAAACAGATTTTCCTCGTTATTGGAGAGATACAAGTAAACTTTTAGGATGTATTCTATACAGGAAAAATTGTTTAGGTCACATTAAAGAGAATCATACCATGGCACAACTAAGGTCCCCTAAGCAGACACCAGGTGTCAGGTCATTTGCAGGCACAGTTCTATCTTGTCTTATTGAACTCTTAAGATGATCCCCAGCCCTTAGCTTTAAGTTTCTTTACATGCATTTCTATATGCATGTTGTTTATGTTGTTACTTGTATTTTACAATCTTTTATTGACATGTTTTTCAAGTGGGTCTTGGTGTCTCACTAAATCCTCCAGAAAGTTTTTACACCCACACTCATACAGACATGTTATTAAAATACTGCTACAGAATTGTTTTGCAAATCATGCTCTGAAAAAGTCAGTACTTACCAAAAATTACTTAACAAACTAATATTCACTCAAAAAATTGATAACACCCATTATCTTTTTATTTATTAGGGAGCAAAGATATTAAAATGAACATGGGTGGATTGGTGTATTTGCTCAGCAATGATAGAAACAGTGCTCTACCCAGTTTTTAGAGGAATCGTGGAGGGGATGTCTTAGGCAGCAAGTGGATGAGTTGGCACTATGGCTCACAAACCCTAAGAATACAAGGGGGACCCCCAAAACTTGAATTATCTTCTGGGGTATGGACCCCTTGTGGTACAATCTTCCCCCACTAGGTGAGTGTTCTAAAAATCCATCTGTATCTGTACCAGCTGGCATTGTGAGAGGCTGCATTCCGGTTCAGTGATTTTAAAATATATATATTTACTTTTAGACAGAGGGGAAGGGTGGGAGAAAGAGAGGGAGAGAAACATCAATGTGTGGTTGCCACTGGCATGCTGCCTACTGGGGACCTGGCCCACAACCCAGGTATGTGCCCTGACTGGGCAGTGATTTTTTTTTCATACTATTTTTTATTATTGTTTTAGATTTTAAAATAATTTTAACTTTATAGAAAAGTTGCAAATGTAGCACTAATCTATATTCCTATATCCCCTTCCTATGTATCTGTAAAGGAGTTCCTCTATAGCCTTTACCTAGATTCTATGATGTTTATATGTAGCCATGAATTAATCAAAACTAGGAAAATATTGGTACAATAATATCAACTAAAATACAGACTTTGGATATAACCAGTTTTCCACCAATGTCCATTTA
Organism: Tonatia bakeri; assembly: GCA_004024845.1. Taxonomy (NCBI): domain Eukaryota; kingdom Metazoa; phylum Chordata; class Mammalia; order Chiroptera; family Phyllostomidae; genus Tonatia; species Tonatia bakeri. The sequence continues at coordinate 52,831 of PVIA01004793.1, read as the reverse complement.
CTGTTCTAGGATCTGATCTAGGCTCTACATTGCATTTATTTATTTACTTTGTCTTTTTAATAAAGATTTTATTTATTTTTAGAGAGAGGAGAAGGGAAGGAGAAAGACAGGGAGAGAAACATCCATGTCTAGTTATATCTCATGTACTCAATACCGGGTACCCAACCGAAACCCAGGCATGTGCCCTGACAGGGAATTGAACCAGCAACCCTTTGTTTCACAGACCAGAACTTAGTCCGCTGAATAAATGGCTATCATTTATTTTTTTTATTTTATTACACTTGGCCCAATTCCTTTTTCCCCCCCAATTTTCCCCCCTCCACCAAGCCCACCCCTCTTGTCCACAGTCAATTCCATATTTGTTGTCCAAATTCATTAGTTATTCATACATGTTCCTTGACTAGTCACTTCCCCTTCCTTTCACCATTCCTGCCCTCACTCCTCCCCTCCTACACTACTAGTCTGTTCCATGTTTCCACGTATATGGTTGTATTTTTCTCATTAGTTTATTTTGTTCATTAGGTTCCAGTTATGAGTCAAATCATATGGTACTTGTCTTTTGCTGACTGGCTTATTTCACTTAGCATAATAATTCCCAGTTCCATCCATACTATCACAAAACATAGAACTTCCTTCTTTTTCTGCTGTGTAGTATTCCTTTGTGTAAATGTACCACAGTTTTTTAATTCACTCATCTACCGATGGGCACTTGGGCTGTTTCCAAAACTTAGCTCTTGTAAATAGCACTGCTGTGAACATAGGGGTGAATAAGTGACACAGACACTGGCCCGCAGTGTTCTCGGCGTTACAGATGAGACACGAGACAAATTCACAGGACTACTGAGTCCTGTGGAGGAAAAGGGATGGCACGGCTACTCTCTCAAGGGGAGAGTGCCTTGGAGTGGCCTACCCACTCTCTCAAGAGGAGAGTGCCCTGGCCCTTGCCCTGACAGGCTTTTATTGGGTTCGTTTTGCACAAGAATACAGGTAAAGCTCATTAATCATTATCAGGCAGTAAGAATCAAACATACAAAGAACTCTGAGGGCCTATTTTGAGTCAGGGTCAGATAGCTAAAGAGCCATAAAACTTTGAGGAACAAACTCACTTCTCACTTGGACCCTTCTCATGTAAGTGAGAGCATTCTAAACAAAGCAGATTACACAGGATTTTACATATTCTTTCTTAGGTCTGATCGCCCTAGGGAACCCACCCTTTCCAGCGCAGGGCCACACTGTTTCAGGCTTAAGTCAGGCAGGGGAAGTAAGGCAGCCAAGAGATTAGGAGACTTCTTGCAGACAGAATGAGGACTCAGGCTTTGTCAAAGCTGAGGAGCGAGAGTCCAACACCCCCTTTTGCTATAGCCCCCCAAGTTCTTCCCTGGGTCCTCCACATGATCGTGGCTGACTTAGGTCATTTCCCCCTTGGGGAATTTTACCAATGACTAACCAATCAAGCATTGGGGGCCAGGCAGCAGAGCCCCTGCCAGGGAGATAAGCTTTGTCTCTTTAGTGGCTTATGGTCCCAAGGTCCCTCACTCAGCCTTAGCTGTGGGTGGGGGACAGGGGCAGTTACAGTTTCTGAAACCAGGCAGGGTGGTTTCTAACAAATAAGTTCTTTTGAATTTGTGTTTCAGAATACTTAGGGTATATTCCCAGCAGTGGAATTGCTGGGTTATGAGAAAGTTCAAGTTTTAACTTATTGAGGAAATTCTATACTCTTTTCCCATGATGGTTGCACCAGTCTGCATTCCTACCAACAGTGCCCTAGGGTTTCCTTTTCTCCACATCCTCACCAGCAGTTGTTCTTTGTTGATTTATTAGTGATGGCTGTTATGGCAGGTGTGGGATGACATCCAATTGCAGCTTTAATTTGCATCCCTCTGATGGCTAGTGTTTCTGAGCATCCTTATATATGTCTCTGGGTCATCTGTATGTCCTCCTTGGAGAAGTGTCTTTTCAGGTCCTTTTCCCATTTTTTAATTGGGTTCTTTGTCTTCCTGGTGTAGAGTTGTATGAGTTCTTTTTTTTAAGATTTTATTTATTTATTTTTAGAGAGGGGAGGAAGGGGGGGGGAGAGAGGGGGGGAGAGAGAGAGAGAGAGAGAGAGGAGAGAGAGAGAGAAACATCAATATGCAGTTGCTGGGGGCCGTGGCCTGCAACCCAGGCATGTGCCCTGACTGGGAATCGAACCTGCGATGCTTTGGTTCGCAGCCCGTGCTCAATCCACTGAGCTACACCAGCCAGGGAGAGTTGTATGAGTTCTTTATATATTTTGGAGATCAAACCCTCTCCAGATGTATCATTTGCAGATATGTTCTCCCATGTAGTCAGTTCCTTTTTCATTTTGATGATGGTTTCTTTAGCTGTGCAGAAACTTTTTAATTTGATGTAATCCAATTTGTTTATTTGTTTCCTTTTTTTCCCCTTGCCCTAGTATTCATTGCATTTTTTTTTGAAGACTCAACATGTTTGCCCATTTTATGATGGGTGATTTATGAGTGCACCTGCCCACAATGTGCTGAGTGTTCAGCAGTTTTTGACCAAAAATGGTATGAGCCCTATACCCCACCCTCCCTATTCACCCAATCTTGCCCCAAGTGACTTATTTTTGTTTTTGTCTCCCTAGATGAAAAAAGTCCTCAAAGAGAAACATTTGGCCTTGGTGGAAGACAAGAAACAAACATGGCAGAAACACTAAAAGCCACCAAAATCAATGAGTTCAAAAACTTTAAGCAGTGAAAAAAAAGATCTTGATAGGTGTATTTGCATCAAAGAGAGAGTTCTTTGAAGGTGACTGAAGTTTCAACATGTAAAAATAAATACACAATGTTTTATAAATAAATTCTGGAAGTTTTTTTTAGGTTCCCTCTCATATATCCCTCTGCCTCTCAGTATTTTTCCCCCCAAGGGAATATTAAATCATTTAATGATTACACATGATAATGGGTGCTGCACAAACTTCATTCCCATAAATAATTTTATCTGATACTATAACTGAATTTAGACATATTGTATAGGATATATAAACTATCATTAATAACCAAATTAACTCCATATTCCACTTGGATGAACCTTTTAATAGTGAACTCAAGGTTACAACACAGTAACTATCAGTTCAAATACACCAAGGTCTTTGAAAATAATGGTTTATATGCCCATGCAGATTTTAAATGTATTTCAGATGGAACCTAGCATCACCCTGAGGGAATTCTATATAACTTCACACTGTTGGTGTTACTTAACAAGATGGCCTCAGTGTAAACTACCTTTACAGAGAACATTTAAAACACACACACTCACACACACACACTCACACCCTAGATGGTGTGGCTCACTGGATTGAGCACTGGTCAGTGAACCAATAGGTCACTGGTTCCATTCCTGTACAGGGCAAATGCTTAAGTCTCAGGTCAAGTCCATGGTTGGGAGCATGTGAGAGGCAATTGACTGATGTATCTTTCACACGTTGATGTTTCCCTCCATCTCTTTCTCTCTCCCTTCCCCTCTTGCAAAATAAATAAACAAAATGTTTAAACACACACACTTACATACTTAGCTATGCCTCCTGTATTCAGTGGGGTGGGCTGCTATTTTCCTACTAAGCGAAAGGTTGTAAGTTAGATTCTCAGGGTACTTACTGAAGTTTCAGATTCCATTCCTGGTCGAGGTGCGTGTGAGAGGCAATTGATTAGTGATTCTCTATGGCATTATACAATGAGCATTATTTAAATAGCCAGAAGAGAAAATGCTCTATGAAGCCTGAGAACACGTAAGTTTCAAAGGGTGGTAAATAAAGGACACTGAGTTCTAAGGTATGAGAGAATGAGCTTGAGCTATGGCTCTGCTGGAAACTTGGCTACCATGAAATTCTACTTTCTACAAAGTGTGGGTCCTTTTCATTCCTAAGAACTTGAGGAAAATTAGTGAGCTGAGAAAAATATAATAATTTGTGAGCTGATAAATTTAGAAGTGTTGAAGCAAAGCCATGATATCATGTTTCATTTCTTCAACAATCATTCACTAATTATCTCATCAACTTCAGAGGATATTTAGGTCTAAGGGAAGGTGTGGTTGACATAATTTGACTCCATGGTGAAGGGTTAAAGGAGCTTTGAAAATTCTCCCTGTTTATGCCTGAGTTGTGCCCTTCATTGGAAAAGCAAAATACAGTGCTGTCTCCCGTGGAAAACTGACCTTTCTCCCTGGAAGATTAGTACCTTTTGATCTTTAGCTGTTCCCTTGGGAGACTTGACCCTTCCCCCAGATGGAATAGTTAGTTAGTCAAAATCACACAAGGCCCTTGGCACATAGCCACGTTTATCTAAAACATATTTAATCACAGCCCCAAAGTGCGACTTTAGAATCCCACCCAAGGGAAGGACACTTTGCTCAAAACTGTTCCCACACGAACCCAGACCAGTGCTGCCTCTTGGGATTCCCCAGTGTCTGTGTTCGTGTGTAGGGGATTTCCTGTCTGGTGATGGATGCTCCTGATTCTTGCTTTTCTTTTTGGTCTTGCTTAATAAAGTGCTTAAATATTCACCTTTGACTTGGGGGTCTTTATTGTCTGCAAATCTGAACCTCCAAATTAAGTGGCCATGATCTCATACATGCCCCTTAATGGCACAGATGGCCAGGTTACAGGGCAAATTGAAGAAATTACCTTCACCCTGACATGCTCATTGGCCATCTCACTTATTGTCAGGAGGTCAATGTCAGAGTTGTGCCTCTTGTCACAGTTTGGACCAGACTCTCTGGATGACAGTGTCCCAGGAATTAAGAGAGTGGACACAGCTCATTAGTGTGGCCATACTGGCATTGGTGGGCAACATATTTCCCAAGGTATTTTCCAGCTTTCACATGACAGGGTCGTCTGTGGTTGTGAGTGTTTGGAAGATGCTCTTGGTGCTCCACAGGGGCTTGTCATTTTTTTGTGGGGATGCTGTCAAATGCTTTATCACAGTATTCTAAGGCCACACACATCACTGAGTGTCCTGTGGCTGTTACAAGTAAAATATCTTCATTAACTGAGGAACATCCATTTCCATGTGTGCTCTGAATTCCCACAAACTTGAAAGTCTTGTGGATTTTCTCAAATTCAGGTCCACATGAGTCTTACTCCAAGTTGATTCTGGAATTTATTCTACAGGCATGTGGATTCACTCTCTCTCTCTGCTCGGTGCTCTGAGGGAGCATCTGCAGGTTCAACTATGTTCTTCCTTGGGTATTTGTCCCAGGTGAGATTCTGCTGTAATAATGTCATTTGGTTTACTGGTAGGCGGTCTCCTGTATGCATGCTGTGTCTACCAGCTAGAAAGTTTCATTCTCCTTGTAGACACAAGCATACTTCTCTCTAACACTAAACTGAGATGTGTGGTATGTGTGTCCCTTGTATTTTGGTATGTGGCACATGTTCAGTCTGCAGACTTTGTTGGCTGGGGTCTCCTTTGCTGAATGGCTGGTAGAGCATATCCCGAAAGTGCTCAGGAATCCCATAGGGAGTCCATGCAGCCTGAAGGGTGGTCTTGGATCAAGGGTGTCACAAACTTTGCAGTCTCTATAACCTGCAAACTCCTCAGCTGGTCCAGATGGTGAAAGGTGAGTTGAAATAGAGACCTCAATACCTACTGCATCTGAGAGACAGGAAAAAGTCCTTTAAAATTTTAAACAGGAAAACATTTCTTTAAAATTACTATTGATTTTTAATTTTTATTTCATGCATGCTTACTTGTTTTAAATTTTGTCTTAAATATTGTTTTAAATTTATGTATTGATTTTATATAGAGATAGGAAGTAAAAGAGAGGGAGAGAAACATTGATTTGTTGTTCTACTTATGCACTCATTGATTGATTTTTTTTAAAGATGTTTATTTATTTATTTTAGTGGAGGAGAAGGGAGGAAGAAAGAGAGGGAGAGAAATATCAATGTGTGCTTGCCTCTCATGTACCTCCCCCACTGGAGAACTGACCTGGCCTGCAACCCAGGCATGTGCCCTGAGTGGGAATCAAAGCAATGACCCTTTGATTTGCAGGCTGGTGCTCAACCCACTGAGCCACACCAGCCAGGGCTGATTGATTCTCACATGTGCCCTGACCAGGTATCAAACCCACAATCTTGGTGTGTCATGTTGATGATTTGACCAACTGAGCTACCTGCTCATGGCAGCCCATAAGTTTCTTGTTTATTATATTTCATGTCATGATATAAAAGAATTCTGAGCTAAACATAGGTCAACTTTTATTATACATATGTACTTCTTCATTTACTTAAATATAATTCCTGAATGTGTTTCTAATGTTATTGCATTGAGAATATCATAGTCATCATTACCTCAGCTATAAAATTTTTACTATGTCTGTAATTCACCAGTTCTATTTCATTATGACGATTACAATTCCATTTTCACACTAACAAAAATACCAATAACTTTGTCAAAATTCAATTCTCCCAGTTTAGCATCAATTAATTTTTCCTAATTAATATTTACATTACAAATAAATAGGCTTTAATTTATATTTATATTATGCATCTTTTTTATTTTCAAAGGTTTGTCCTACTTTTTGTCATATATTTGTCATGTGTATGATGGGGTAGCTAGGTTATTTCTCTGGTAAAATTTCCCAGAGTTTTCAATGTGGACATATGTTTCTTATAATTTTTTTTTAGATTTTATTTATTTATTTTTAGAGAGAGGGGAAGGGAAGAAGAAAGAGAGGGAGAGAAACATCACTGTGTGGTTGCCTATTACACGCCCCCTACTGAGGACCTGGCCTGCAACCCAGGCATGTGCCCTGAATGGGAATCAAACCAATGACTCTTTGGTTCAAGCGCTCAATCCACTGATTTATTTTATAAATTTATTGATTTTGAAGAGAGAAATGAAGAAAGGAGAGAATGAAAGAGAAACATCAATTTGTTGTTCCACTTTTTAGGCATTCATTAGTCAATTTTTTCTTTTTTTAATTATATTTTACTTATTATGCTATTACAGTTGTTTTAATTGTCTCTCTTTGCCTCTCTCCACCCAACACCCCCCACTCCATCAGGTAATCCCCCTTCCATTGTTCATTTCCATGGGTCATGCATTTAAATTCTTTGGCTACTCCATTTTCTATACTGTAATTTCCATCCTCATGGGCATACCATTTTTTATTGTGATGTGCTTTATTGAGGTTCAGAGATAATGCATTTTCATTAACAAGAAAGGCAAAAAGAGTGCATGCAACTGAATGATTAGATGATTTTTTGCATTTTTAATGAAGTATTTTTAAATTATGGTATATATATAATTATTTCTTTTTTAAAAAGATTTTCTTTACTTATTTTTAGAGAGGGGAACAGAGGGAGAAAGAGAAGGAGAGAAGCATCAATGTGCAGTTGCCTCTCACAGCCCGCCTTACTGGGGAACTGGCCCACAATCCAGGCATGTGCCCTAAGTAGTAATCGAATGGGCAACCCTTTAGTTTGCAGGTCAGCACTCAATCCACTGAGCCACATCAGCCAGGGCATGTGTTATTTCTGACATAGTGCTATTGCATATTTAATAGATTACAATATGCATCAACATATTAGTGTTACTACCTTGACTGTCATATTCAGTTGGTTTGTCTGGAACTCTACATGTAATTTCTGGACTGAATTCCTGTAATTGCATGTCTTTGAGGTCTTCAATATATACTTCATTTATTTTTTTCAAAAATGTATAATTTAAGCAAGAGGCAAAAGATCAGATTTGTCTCGATGGTAGTCACTCTGCTCACCAAAAGAGCTGAGATTTTTGCATCAGGATCAGATGCCCTTGTATTAGTGTATTTTTTAAAAGATTTTATTTTTAGACAGAGGGGAGGGAGAAAGAGGGAGAGAAACATCAATATGTGGTTGCCTCTCAGGCCACCACCTGGTGACAAGGCCTGCAACCTAGGCATGTGCCCTGACTGGGAATCGAAACAGAAACTCTTTTGGTTCACAGGCCGGTAATGAATCCACTGAGCCACAGGAGCCAGGGCTTAGTGTATGTTTTATTACATTGACTTTTCTTTTTCTTTTTTAAGATTTATTTATTTATTTATTTCTAGAGAGGGAAGGGAGAGAGAGAGAGAGAGAGAGAGAGAGAGAGAGAGAGAGAGAGAGAGAGAGAGAGAAACATCAGTGTGCGGTTGCTGGGGGCCATGGCCTGCAACCCAGGCATGTGCCCTGACTGGGAATCGAACCTACAATGCCTTGGTTTGCAGCCCACGCTCAATCCACTGAGCTACACCAGCCAGGGCTACATTGACTTTTCCAAGTGGGTACAACTAGGGCAGAACAGATAGTGTTATGGTCTGGAGCAACCTCCCCCAACCACATTATACATGAAGAAGGCATATGCCAGATGGCGTGAATCTAGAAGAGACAGGATGCCTGGAGGTCAGAAATGGCAGGTGCTGAAGAAAGATAGGCAAAAGCTGTAGCTAAAAACAAAACAAAACAAAACAAAACAAAGTGCCAGCACCCCACAGACTACCGCGCCCAAGAAATGAAGGAATGATATTCGCTGAGGCGTGATAGAGCGCCCCTAATACTCGGCATGCTTGTTGGGCTGTCTGTCCGCAAATCCCCGGCCGGAGTCCGCTGTGGAAACTGAGGATGCCGGCCTTGGAGTGGAAGAACTACACAACCCAGAAGGCAGGAGTAGAACATTGCGATTCCGACCAAAAAAGACGCAACAGACGCATTTCCGTTTGGGCGGTAGCGCAGGGCAGGACTTTTGTACCTTCCAGTGGCGGGCATTTCCTCTTCCCTCAGTTATTACGCGGTCAGGATCTGGTGGTCACGACATGAAAAGGAGAAGAAGGCGTGAGAGTAGTGGTGGCCGCAGCAGGCGTGAGACCCAGCGACGCGGCTCTGGTGAGCGGTGCCAGGGCCGGGACAGGAACGCCAACACCAAGGCAAGCCTTCTCGACTCTCCGCCCCGCGCGCGGAGTCCGATGGCGGCAGCCTCGCTGAGGCGCCCGGCCCAGGTGAGTGCAAGTACCGGGGCCCACCCCCCACCTCACCCCTCTCACCCCACCGAGGCTTATAGCCCGGGTCCCGGTGCAGTGGATCAGGAGACGCTCGTGGGTGACACAGGGTGTGACTGGAGCAGGAAGTGGGGGGCGGGCTGAGGGGCCGACGGCGGTTTTGTTACTGAACCTGCAACACACCGGGGGGCTGCGCTGGTCTGGCACGTTCCTAAAACTGGTTTGTCAGACAACCTTCTTGTCCTTGACTGGCCCAGGGTCAATTTGAATAAACAAATCAGTGTGAGACTAAAGCAAGTTTTACTCAGGTAGGAAAAAAGGAAAGAGGCCATTGTGGGCGCAACTGAAGGAAGCAAAACGTGTGCCTCCGAGTGGACTCGGGCCAACTGGAGAGAGAGGAGCGAGTACTCAGTTCTTGGAATTTTATGCGTTTCCCAGGGCAGGGGCTTTGTCTCCAAGCTTTGAGCTGGCAAATTCTGAGTGGGCCTTCTGGGTGGGAGGTGTCCTTGTAATTTCCATTTCTGTGATTGCCACAGGATCTTCCTGCCTTTCACTGCCTTTCACTATTTTGCTTTTAGAGAGAGGGTGCTGGGGTCCAGCCTCGGCGGGACTCAGGGTCCCCGAAGGAGGAACGGCTCGGGCGAAGGAGGAACGGCTCAGGCGAAGTGAATGGAACGAGACACCAGGTGGGGTGCCGGAGGACAGTCAGGCTTTTTGGGCCAGACTGACTCACCGAGAAAAATTAATCTTTATTTTTATAGGGGAGGTTATACCATATTCTATGGAGCAAGTGCATAGTGTGATTATTAAAACAGAAACAGTTACCATAGAAATAACTTCGAAAAGTACAGACGGTTTTACAGATCAATCATGTTAAATAAAGAAATAACCGAAAAGTACAGGAAGTCCCACAGATCAACCATGTTAAACAAAATTTATTTTGACCAAGGGTTATCAATCAGATAGCCAATGAAGCTATACGGGCACAAACTTCAGGTGCCAATTCGTAACTAGGTGTCTATTAAGATTCCAGGGATTCCTCTAAGTTAAAAGGGTGCAAGGATTGATTTATAGGTTATATAGAAATTAGCTATTGTTCACTGAGGTTAGATTTGTCTAGGTTAGGTAACTTGTTTCCTGCCTAGGTCTTTTGATTTATACATCTCTGTTGGGGGCCATGTTTTGTATTCATTTCCATGTATTGAGATTATTATATTCAACTAGAACTCCTTGCTTCTTTACTCACCTGGTCCCATTAATAAACATTCCTGTCCAGGATATGGGAGGGGTAGTGGCTCTAATAAATCTTGAGCTTTTAAGTGGTGACTCCTTAAGGGACATTCCTAGCAACAGCTTCCTCCAGTGTCCTGGCAGCTGGTCTGCGCATAGTTTAATTTTGTCCTTGACTTCCCAGGTGGGGGAAGTAGGCAGCATTAGGGTTGTTAGGGATTTCTGTTCTGTGGTCAGCAAGTCATTTTGCGCAGAATCAGAGGCATCCTGCAGATTTTTTGTTATAACGCACAGGTATCTAAAAATCCCACCACCTATTGCTAGCAGGGACAGGCATACAGGCAGAGATAGACAGGAGATCTGGCCACAGTTGCCTCTGCTGTGCAGCTTATCCGTCCCGACTGTGTCAAGGGTTAGCTGTTGGCCGGTTCCTGACAAGAGGGAAAAGGAAGGGGAAAGAAAGGGAGAGAAAAATCAACGTGCGGTTGCCTCTCAGGCGCCCCACTACTGGGGACCTGGCCTGCAACCCAGGCATGTGCCCTAGACTGGGAATCGAACTAGCAGCCCTTTGGTTCGCACAAGGGTGCTCAACCCACTGAGTAATACCAGGCAGGGATTCCCAAACTTCTTTCTGCCCTGTCTCAGTTGTACTAGATCATTATGAATATCTGAGATTCTCTAGAAGCCATATGCTAAGTTCATAGGCGATTTCTGAGAGATGCCCGTGGTGTGGGACAGGAGGTGGCAGAGCTGAGGGAGTGAACCTAGATGTGAAAGAGGCAGAGATCACACAGTGGTGTGCACAGCTAGAGGAAGTGTGAGCTCATGGTCCTGAGTACCTGCTGTGGGGATTTAAGCGTGAAGTATAAGCCCGTGTTTGCTTGTGTCTTGGAGGCATGATGTGGGAGACTCAGACAAATTACTTGGCGGGATGGAAGGGGCCCTGAGCTTTGATCCTATTTATCTATGGCACATCCCATCCCTGCTGCTTTGCTGAGGGTGTAAGAGTGGTTACTGAGACTGAGAGACAGAAGGTAGCACTGGGGCCACAGACTGGTGTCTTCTCTGAACTGGGGCCTCTGGAGTGGTTTGGGGAAGGGGAAGGGTAGGATTGCAGGGTCCAGAAGACAGTCTGTTCCAAATTCATTTGTATTAATTTTGACAGGATAGGGTGACCATGAAGGATGTCACCGTGTATTTCTCCAGGACAGAATGGTGCCTCCTTGATGAGACTCAGAGACACCTGTACCTCGATGTGATGCTGGAGAACTATGCTCTTATATCCTCGCTGGGTAAGACCCTCAACCTCTTATGGTGACCTTGACTAGGGCTTGCATTTCCCCTTGCCCTCTCTTCCCTAGGGTGGGCTTTGTCCTCACATGTGGACTGTCAGCCCTGCTTGCTGGTTTGCTTGTACTGCCCCCTACTCTCCCTACAGCCCCAATACCTGCCATACAGAACCCTCATAGGGAAGGATTTGAGGTGAGTAGTGTTGCCAGAAGCCTAATGGATTCCATCTTCATTAGTGAGGAAAAGCATTTTTTATATTTTTGTTCATTAATTTTACATATTTTTTGGAAAATGTCTACACCATTAGCCTTGCTTTTAACCATATTTTTGGGCTAATGATTAGTCTTTTTCTTTTCATTTTTATTTACTGATTTTTACAGAGACAGAGAGGAAAACTTTGTTATTCCACTTACTCTCCCTGCAGCCCCAATACTTCTACTGATTGTATCTACTGATTGATTCTTGTATGTGTTCTGACCAGGGATTGAACCCTCAGCCTTGGGAAATTAGAACATCGCTCTAAGCAACTGAGCTACAAGGCCAGGATAGGCTAACTTTGCATATTTTATAAATTAACTTCTTATGTGATTCAGGAACATGTTTTTTTGCACTTTGCTTTATTATACTTCACAGATATTGAGTTTTTTTACAAATTAAATATTTCTGTCAGCAAATCTGCCATTTTAATAAGCTGAGATGCTGGTTAGCAATTTTCAGCATTGAAATACTTAAATTATGTAGTATTCTTTATACAAAGCTATTGTGTTAATAGATCGCAGTATAATGTAAACATAGCAATTTTATTCACAGAAATCAAAAAAATCTGTGTAACTTTTTTCTGTATCACAGTATTCATTTTATTAATGGTGATCTGAACTGAACTGATAATATTTCCTACTTTTTAATAAAGATTTTGCTTATTTATTTTTAGAGAAAGGAATGGAGAGAGAAGAGGAGGAAATACCAATATGTGGTTGCCACTTGTATGCCCCATACTGGGGACCTGGCCTGCAACCCAGGCATGCGCCCCAGACTGGGAATACAGCTGGCAACCCCTTGATTCACAGGCTGGCACTCAATTCACTGAGCCATACCAGCCAGGGCACAGCTTGTAATATTTCCAGGAAATACCTTTGCATGGGTTCCAAGTATTTTTTTCCCATCCTGTAAATGTGCTTTGCATTTTGTTAATTGCTGTTGTGCTGTACAGGTTATTAGTTTGTTGTAGTTTTGTAGTTCAGATTGTGTATTTTTGCCTGGAGGTTAATGTCATATCCAGTAAATCATTGCCAATACAAATCTCCAAAGCTTTTTTCTAGGTTGTCTTGAAAGAGTTTTTTTTTTTGTGTGTGTGTGTGTGTGTGTGTGTATGTGTGTGTGGTTAAGATTTTGATTTTTTACTTTTAGAGAGAGGGGAAGGGAGGAAGAGAAAAATAATGTTTGGTTACCTTCCATGTGCCCTACTCAGGGGACTCAGCCTACAACCCAGGCATGTGCCCTGACCAGGATTCTAACCAGCAACCTTTTTGTTCGCAGATGAGCACTCAGTCCCTTAAGGCACACCAGCCAGGGTGTCTTGTAGGAGTTTTCAAGTTTGGGGACTAACTAATTTTTTAATCATTTGGGAACTAATTTTTATCAGTGGTGTCCAGTTTTGCTATTTTACATGTGAGTGTCCAGTTATCCTAGCATCACTCATTGAAGAAACTATCTTTTTGTCTTATGCGTCTTTCAGTTTTTGTCAAACTTTAATGGAAATTTGTGCCCGGGTTTATTTTTACGTTCTCTATTCCTGACCTGTTGGTCTGTGTTCATGACAATAACACACTGTTTGGCTTGGGCTTTTTAATACCTTGAAGTCAGGAAATGTGATGCCTCTAGATCTGTTCTTGCTCTAGATTGCTTTTGCTATTCAAGGTCTTTTGAGGTTTCCTATATTTCAGGATTCTTTTTAAAAAAATTTTGTTTAAAATACCATTGTGATTGTGATCAAAATTGCATTTAATCTGTAGATTGCTTTGGGGAGTATAACATTTTAACAATATTAAATCTTAAAATCCAAGAATACAAGATTTGTTTTCATTTATTTGTGTTTTCTTCCACGTCTTTGATCAATGTCTAGTAGTGTTCAGTGTACAGACCTTTCACCTGAATGTTTGAATTGATTTCTGTATCCTTTCTTGGTTTTGATGCTGTTGTAAATTTGTTTACTTTCTTAATAACCCATTTAAAGAGTTTATTGTCAGTGCATAAATACCGAGCTGATGTTCATTCTGTATCCTGTATCTTTACTGAATTTATGAATTTCAGAAGTTTGTAGTAAAATGTTGATAATTTTCTGTATGTTGGGTCATGTCATCAGGAAATATCTCTTAATGTTGCTTTGTGGTTCTTAGTGTCAGGTATACTGTCTCAGAAAAGAGCTCTTTATTTTCTTTGCTAACTTTGGGTTTAGTTTCTTCTTGTTTTTCTAAGTTCCTGAGGTGCAAGTTTAGGTGGTTTATTGGAGATCTTTTATCTCAAGGTGAGATTGACTGCTACAAAATTTGGTGTTAGAATTGTATTTTCTGCTCCACATACATAAGCTTTGGTATGCTGTGTTTTTTCTTCCTTTGTCCCTAGATGTTTTTTGAGTTACCTCATTTTGTTCTTTGACCTGCTCTTTCTTCAGGAGTGTTGTGATTAACTTCATCATAATTGTGAATACTCCATCTTTCTTAACATTAAAATTGATTTCTAGTTTTATACCATTGCAATCAGATAAGACACTTGATGTAAATTCTACAGAAAGTTCAAAACATGTTTCTTGACCTACATAGAGATTGTCTCTTGTGCCCTTGAGTAGACTACATCCTCCGTTGTATTTGGATGAAATGTTATGTAAATATTTATTATATTGTAAAGTATAGTCAAACTTCAATGATTCCTTGATGCTTTCAGATGGGATGATCCAGTTATTGTTGAAGGGGGATATTAAAGTTCCCTAATAATGTTGGACTAATACTGGGTTTCTATTTTCACCTTCAGTTCTAATATTATTTCCTTAGTAATCTTTTTAAAGATTCTATTTGTTTTTAGAGGGGAGGGGAGGCAGAAAGAGATGAAGAGAAACATCAGTGTGTGGTTGCCTCTCGTGCACCCCCTACTAGGGATGTGGCCTGCAACAGAGGCATGTGCCCTGACTAGAAATCAACCATCCACCCCTTGCTTCACAGGCCAGCACTCAATCCATTGAGGCATACCAGCCAGGGCTATTCCCTTAATAATCTTAATATATGTTGTTGGATGCTTAATACTTAAAATTGTTGTCCTCATTTTTTTAAAGATTTCATTCATTTGTTTTTAGAGAGAAGGGAAGAGAGGGAGAAAGAGAAGAGAAACATCAATAGGTGGTTGCCTATCACGCGACCCCTACTAGCAACCTAGCTTGGATCCCAGGCATATGCCCTGACTGGGAATCCAACTGACAACTCTTTGGTTTGCAGGCAGATGCTCAGTCCACTGAGCCACACCAGCCAGGGCAAATTGTCCTCTTGATGAATTGACCACTTATCATTCTGTGATGACCTTTATCTTTTGTGTCAGTATATGAGGTTGTCTATTTTGTCTGAGAAAATTTCAGCTATTCCTGTCCTCTTTTGGTTGTATTTCCAATAAATATGTTTGCCTTGTTTTTCTTTCAGGCTATTTGTGTCCATAAAGGTTTAGGAAGCATATATTGTGTCTTCTTTTTTTTTTATCCTTTCAACCATTCTATGTCTTTTGATTGGAGAGTTTGTTGAAGAACCTATTAGCCATTTTTTTAGTGGTTTCCGGCACTTGTGTAGTTTTTCTTCCTTTGTCTCTTGTTTTGTCTCTCTTCCTTTGTGATTTCATCATTTTTTATGGTGTTGTGCTTAAACTCCTTTCTGTTTTGTGTATCTATTACATAGGCATTTGCTTGTGGTTTCTGAAAGACTTAGATAAAACAACTAAGACACTCAACAGTGTATTTTCTCTTGATGGCAGCTTCAATTGCATACCCTTTGACTCTTCACCACACCACCCCTTTGTATGTTTTTAATGTCACAATTCACATCTTTTATATTGTATATCTGTTAAGGTACACAATGTTAGCTTTGTTATTTTTACTCCTTTTAAGTTTTAACGCTTGTAATAGTTTTAAGTAATGTACCTTGCAACAATGCAGTCTTGCTATATTGTGAATTTAATTCCACGCTCAGATTTAGTTAGACTTTTTTATATATTCATGTTTCTGTTAACTTCCTTTGGGATTCATGAGGGTTTTTTTTAATTATATTTTATTGATTACCCTATTACAGTTGTCCCAGTTTTTCCTTTTTTTCACCCCTCTACCCAGCACCCCACACTCCCTCAGGCAATTCCCCAACCATTTTTCATGTCCATGGGTCATGCATATAAGTTCTTTAGCTACTTCATTTCCTATACTGTACTTTACACCCCCAGGGCTATTCTGTCTTGCCAGTCCCTTCTAGCCAGCAAAGTTTCTTTTGAGAAATCAGTTGGCGGTCTTATGGGAACTCCCCTGTAGGTAACTAACTACATTTCTCTTGGTGCTTTTAAGATTCTTTCTTTATCTTTAACCTTTGGCATTTTCATTATGCTGTATCTTGGAGTAGGCCTCTTTATATCCATCTTGTTTGGGACTGTCTCTGCATCCTAGACTTGCATATCTATTTCTTCACCAAATTTGGGGAGTTTTCTTTCATTATTTTTTCAAATAGATTTCCAATTTCTTGCTCTTTCTTTTCTCTTTCAGGGACTCCTATGATGAGAATGTTGGACCTCTTGAAGTTGTGCCAGTGACTGCTTATACTGTCTTCTTTTCTTTCTTGGATTCTTTTTTCTTCTTTTACTTTGATTGGTTGTTTATGCTCCCTTGTGTTCCATATTATTGATTTGATTCTGGCCTTCATCCATTCTATTATTGTTTCCCTGTAAATTGTTCTTTAATTTAATTAGTGTATCCTTTGTTACTCACTGGATCTTTTTTATGCTGTTGAGATCCTCACTAAGTTCCTTGAGCATCATTATAACCAGTGTTTTGAACTCTGCATCTGATAGATTGCTTATCTTCATTTCATTTACTTCTTTTTCTGGAGTCTTGATCTGTTTTTTCATTTAGAGCCCAAGGGTGTCCAACCTTTTGGCATCTCTGGGCTACACTGGAAGAAGAAGAGTTGTCTTGGGCCACACATTAAATACAAACACTAATGAAAACTGATGAGCAAAAAAAAAGTTCAGCAATATGACAGAGATTTCGTGTTGGGCAACATACAGCCCATGGGCCACTGTTTGGACATCCCTGAAATTCAGGCCATGTTTCTTTGTCTCCTTGTTTTTCCAGCCTCCATGTGTCTTGATAGTATGTGTCTGTGTCTTGGTGGTATGGTCTAATATAGGAGGCGTCCTGTAGGATCCAGCCTCCCCTATCACCCAAGCTGGATACTCAAGGTACACCCTCTGTGTGGGCTGAGTACACCCTCCTTTTGTAGTTGAGCCTTGGTTGCTGTTAGCAAATCAATGGGAGGCATTTACCCAAACCAGTCAGCTGCAAGGATTGTCTGTGACCACTGACCACCAGCGTCCATACTATGTGGAGAATCAGCTGTGCAGGGGAGGGTGGTGGTGCTCTTACAATGGTCTGAAGCTGTCCAGTGGGTGCTTTGTCCCTGGCGTTTCCCAGGTGGTGCAGAAGAAGCTCAGCCCCCATCTGTTTTTTACTCAAGGTCAGCACTGCCTCAGCTCTAAAGCAATATGAGATGGCTGCTACCTGTGCTGGGCTTGGAGATTCCCAGGTGAAGCCAGGCTGTGAATCTAGGCTTGCTGGTTCTATTTCCAGACCTGGGCCTCACTGAGGCCAGTTGTTTCTTATTTGAGAGGATTTAGGAAGTTGTGAAGCATGTACCAAGACGAACCATTCATATGGTAAAGTTGCTTGGGTGAACCCATAAGTTGGATGGGCCAGAGTCTCTGGGGATCTCCAAGTCAGGTTAAGCAGTATTGGCCAGGTTGATGGAGTCTTAGATGTGGCACAAGCTTGCTGGCTCTGTGGCAGGAAGGTTTAGCAAAGGGACAGTGACATCTGCTCGTCTTAATGTCAGACACTTGAGTTTCTCCCAATATACCATTGATGCCTTTTAAGCTGCTACCCTGGTGCTGGAGCTCAGAGGAACTGAGGCTGAGTAGGTGGGTCCGTGTGTACGTTCTTTAAGAGGACCTGCTTGGGGGCCCAGCGTTCTCTCCATTGTCTCAATCCCCACTGGCTTTTACAGCCAGAAGTTGTGGGGACTTATCTTCCTGGCACTGGAACCCTGGGCTGGGGTGCTGATGTGGGGCTGGGACTTCTTGATCCTGAGATATCCCTCCTGAATTTTATTCATCATATGTGGGTGTGGGACCAGCCCAATTCTGTAGTTGTCAGATTTCCTTTCAACTCAATTTCTGACCGTTCTGAGTGATGGTGGTTGTATCTTTTAGTTGTAGATTTATTTATTTATTTATTTATTTATTTATTTATTTATTTATTTATTTGAGAGGGAAGGGAGGGAGAAAGAGAGAGAGAGAAACATCTATGTGCAGTTGCTGGGGGCCGTGGCCTGCAACCCAGGCATGTGCCCTGACTGGGAATCGAACCTGCAGTGCTTTGGTTCGCCGCCCACGCTCAATCCACTGAGCTACACCAGCCAGGACTTTTTAGTTGTAGTTTTGATGTGGTTGTGTGAAATGGCAATCCATGTTGGCCTATGCAGCCTTCTTGTCCAGAAGTTTCTCCTTTGAGATTTCTACTGAGTCATGGTGAGTGGCAATGAACTTTCTCAGCTTTGCTTGCCTGGACATGTCTTTCTTATTTCTGAAGAACAGGTTTTCTAGATAAATACTGTTGGTTTGCAGATTTTTATCTTTTAGTGTTTTCAATATATCACTTCATTTTCTTTTAGCCTTTAAGGTTTTTTCACAGAACTTTACCCATAGCATATGGGTGTTTTGTTTTGTTTTTTTTTTCTGTGAGAAGTGTTTCTATTCTCTTTGTGCTTTCAAAATTTTCTTTGCTTTGCATTTTTGACATTTTTATTATAATGTGTCTTGGTAAAGTCCTACTCCCATCAACCTGTACAGTTACCTGTGAGAAACCGCAAACTTGATTATTTCCGTTTCTTTCAGATTTGGGAAGTCAGTCTTCAGGTTATTATTTAAAATCAACTTTCTAATTTATTCTCCTTCTCTCACATTTTTTCTCACATCTCCAATTCTGCTATTTTGCAGATGTCACTTACAGAGATCTTTTTGCTAGAGTTTGTTTTGTGCTCTTTTGTTTTATCATAGTTTTATCATTCATCTATTCAGTTTCTTTTTTAGGATTTTTTTAATCCAAATGCCATGGCATGGCTCCACTGACAGTTAAGGGGAAGAGTCATTTGTGCATCACAGGAGGGGCATGACTTCATCCATTTGGGTGGGCTCAGAAAGGGTTATGCCTTGGTGAATGGCAGTTGGTGAGGATTTGATGCCAGGGATTTGTTAAGGTCATAACTAGGAACTCATTTATTTAACAGAGTTTTTTTTACCATTACTTTCTTACACCTTAATTTATTTGCCCTTGCATATTGTTGATACTTTTCCCACTACTGTGTGTTTTGACAGTTATCATTTCTCCTAGGATTCCCAGCCTGGGAATAATTTCCGTTTTTCTAATCCCTTCACCCTGGCTGGTGTGGCTCAGTGGATTGAGTTCTGGCTTGCGAACAAAAGGGTTGCAGGTTCAATTCCCAGTCTAGGGCACATGCCTGGGTTGCAGGACAGGTCCCTGGTAGGGGGGAGCACAAGAAGCAACCACACATTGATGTTTTTCTCTCTTTTCCCACCCTTCCTCTCTCTAAAAATAAATAAATGAATGAATAAATAGATAAATAGATAAATAAATAAAGATATTTAAGCCCTTCACCTCAACCATTTCTCTCCTCACTGTTCTCCATCCTTGATCCATGCATGTAGAGCCTCATAATGTGCACATATTCATTTTTTATCATTATTTTTCAATTTCTCACCAGAGGATATGTTTATTTTTTTGAGATAGAGAGAGATGTGATAAAGAAACGATCAGTTAATCATTTGGCTTTTGCACCTACCCCAACTGGGACTGGAGACCAACCTGTAGCCTTTTTGTTTATGCTCCAACCAAGTGGCCACCTCAGCCAGGACTCGGGTATTCTGTTTCCCCACCCCCTCCCTTTGGAAGATTTTAATATATATATTTTTTACTGTATTTTTTCATTACCATTTATTCCCCTTATACTCCCCCCACTTCCTCCCCCTGCTGTCACCACACTATTGTCCATGTCTATGAGTCCTTTCTCCTTTTTGTTCAGTTTCCCCACCCCCAGAGCTGTCACCCTACTCTCTATCTATGAGTCTGTCTCTATTTTGCTTGTTAGTTCACTTTGTTCCTTAGAATCCACATGAGTGAAATCATACGATATTTGTCTTTGAGTAGCTTATTTCACTTAATATGATGTTCTCCAGGTCTATCCATGCTGTCATAAGGGATAAAATCTTTTTTATAGCTGGGTAGTATTCCATTGTGTATATGTACCAGATTTTTTTTTCCCAACTTAATTTTGTTTAAAGATTTTTAAATTGATTTTTAGAGAGAGGGGGTGGGAGGGAGAATGACACCCAAACCACTCATCCACACCAGTCAGGGCAGCACTTACATATTTTTATATTGTCCTTGAATATCATATGCTCTACTGAAATTGATTTTTGCTTTGAAGAGAAATTACCTCTAATGATTTTATATGTTTATTCTGAGAGAGAGGAGGAGGGAGAGAGAAACATCAATGTGTGGTAGAAACATCAGTTAGTTGCCCTTTGGATGTGCCTGAACTTGAGACTGGGTCTGCAACCCAAACATCTATTCTGAGCAGGAATGGAACTGGCAACATTTTGCTGTGCATGATGACACCAAACCAACTTTGCTAGGGCTATGATTGGTTTTTATAGGTTCACGCACCTTCAAATTCTTCTACACAGCCTGTCATCACCAGAAGGAAAGGTCCTATTTTCCTGATTAAGGAAAAACTAGTAGGCCCTACCTCCTGTCTTTGTTTCACATTCTATGCTTGTATCTTTTTTGGTGAGCTGTCCACCATTTATTGACCTTTGGGGCCAGCCAATATATAACAGCCCTTTCCTCAGTGTAACTCATTGTCTTGAAAATCATTCCATAGGATCGTGCTTAGCTGTGACAGATGAACATTTGCGACTATAATATTCCTTCAGTATATGGTTAGGATACATTTCAAAAGTATTTTCTTTTTGTCAGGTTGCTGCTGTGGAGCAGAGGATGTGGAGGCACCCACTGAACAGAGCCTTTCTACACAAGCATCACAGGAAAAGAATCTCAAGATAGCTTTGTCTCCCCAGAAGGGCCACCCCTGTGAGAGCTGTGGGCTGGTCTTGAGAGATATTTTCCTCTTGGTTGACCAGCAGGGAATACAAGATAGCCAGAAACTGTTGAGATGTGGGGCCTGTAAAAAACGATTTTATTTCAGAGCAAAGCATCACCAGGAGCAGCATATGAGAGAAAAACCATCCATACGAGGTGTGGACAGAGCCTCCCTTGTGAAGGGCTGCAATTTCAGTGTGTCCCAAAAGCTTTTTACTTGTGGGGAGGTTGGGCAGAATGTTTTTACCAGATCAGGACATGTCCAACAACAGGCTACTTACCCCAGGGACAAGCCAAAAGAAATGGCAACATCTGAGGAGGGTTTTCACAGGAGAAAACATCACACAGGCAAGGAATGTAAGAAAGCCATTGGCTGCAAACGAACACTTGATCCAGATCAAGCTGTCAAAACTGGAAGACAGTGTTTTGTGTGCCATGAATGTGAAAAATGTTCTCTAGAAATCTCTGGGTTTCATCATCAACAGAAAGTTCACACAGGAGAAAAGCCATATAAGTGCAGTGAATGTGGGAAAAGCTTAGTTCACTCAGGAGAAAGGCCTTATAGGTGTGGTGAATGCGGAAAATGTTTTAAACAAAGTTCAAGCCTCGCTATACACCAGAGGGTCCATACTGGAGAAAAGCCTTATGAGTGTGACAAATGTGAGAAATCCTTTAGCCAATGGGGAAGCCTCATTCAACACCAAAGGATTCACACTGGAGAAAAGCCATATCAGTGCACTGAATGTGGGAAATATTTTACCAGAATGTCTGGCCTTAATCGTCATCAAAGACTTCACACTGGAGAAAGGCCTTACGAGTGCAGTGAATGTGGAAAATGTTTTAAGAGGAAATGGCACTTTCTTTGTCATCAGTATACTCACACGGAAGAAAGGCCTTATGAGTGCAGTGAATGTGGGAAATGTTTTAAGAGTAAATGGCACGTTCGTTGTCATCAGAAACTTCACACTGGAGAAAAGCCTTATCAGTGCAGTGAATGTGGGAAATCTTTCACTGTAAATTCTGCCCTCCTTTATCATCAGAGAGTTCACACTGAAGAAAAGCGTTATAAGTGCAATGAATGTGGAAAATCATTTATTTGGAGCTCTAGCCTTCTTTATCATCAGAGGGTTCACACTGGAGAAAGGCCTTATAAGTGCAGTGAATGTGGGAAATCTTTTAATAGGAAATACCCATTCCGTTGTCATCAGAGAGTTCACAATGGAAAAAGGCCTTAGGAGTGCAGTTAAAGTGGAACACCTTATACCACTAGCCATGGCCTCTTACCATCAGAGGTTTTGCACTAAAGAAAGGCATTAAAAGTGCACTGAATATGGGAAATCTTTTTTCATCAGCAGTAATGTTCACTATTCTCAGAAAGCTCCCAGAGGAGAAAGGTCATATTAGTTTAGTGAATGTGGGAAATCTTTTATCAGAATCTCTGACCTTTGTTGTCATCAGACAGTTTATATCAGACAGAGAACTTTTAAAAACAAATTGTTCACCTGTGAGTATGTTTATTCTTTTAGAGAGAGTGAAAAGGACAGGGACAGAAAGTGATGTGAGACCGAAACATCAATTGGTTGCCTCTCCTACATGCCCAAATGAGGGAATGATCCCAAAACCTGGGCACTGGGCAAGTTCATGACTCACCATCAAACCACCGACCTTTTCTTTGCAGGATGACTCCCAACCAACTGAGCCACAGTGGTCAGGGCAACCTCAAGTACTTCTGACAGCAGCATGAATTTTTCTCTTGTTCATGGGGTATGCCAATGATTTTGAAGGGAATCACTTTCAAGAGTTTTTCAAAGGTCAATGTGTTATAACGTCTATAATTACATAAGTGATGGT
This sequence comes from Tonatia bakeri, assembly GCA_004024845.1. Lineage (NCBI taxonomy): Eukaryota > Metazoa > Chordata > Mammalia > Chiroptera > Phyllostomidae > Tonatia > Tonatia bakeri. Next base: position 29,991 of record PVIA01004793.1, on the reverse strand, counting down.
CTCTGAGTTGTATGACCAAAGGAGTTAGGGTAAACCATGATTATTACAGAATCACCTGCATAAAAAAAATTTGTGAAGACTGCAGCCAGCTATACTCAATGTGTTGCTTCTAAACCTGTCCAGAAATATTTCTGTGAAAAAGACTGCAGAGTTGGTGTATACACAAATCTGAGGATCTCCAAGCATGTTTGTCTTTTCTAGTCCAAGTTACTGTCATTGAAAATTAACAGTTTTGTGGATTTATGTACCCTGTCATGTTTACCTGAAGACCACTGATGTCTAGACAGAAAAATTAAAGATGAAGAAAAGTGGTATCTATTGTCCAGTGGTGCGACTTTTGTGACTCATGTAGCATTTCTGCTGATTTGGTTGGAAGTCATTCATTGATTGGCATATTTGCTATGACTAAGGCAAGAGTTACCCTGGAGGGCGTGAGAACGTGGATTGAATATAGAGTTGTCAAATCTATTATCCAGGATGTTGGACAGGCAGTATTTTTGTTATAGTGAAGCATTTTTGAAATGTTTTAATTAGCAAATATTGTATTTGAATGAGAATATGTGTTGGAATTTTACATATGTATTAAGCTGAAACCCTCACCATTATTATAATGCTGACCATATCTGTCCCTGTGTATTTACCTCACGTCCTTTTATAACCTCTCTCCCTGCCCTTCACAATTCTCTAATTGACCATTGCTTTACTTTTCCCTTTAATGGGTAACTTTGCATTCCCTAGAATTTATATGATGAGAATGAAAGTTTTTGTTTTAATTTATGTTGCATAAATACTTGAAGATTCATTTATGATATGTTTGTAGCTCATCTTTTTTTCTGCAATATTCTTGTCTTTGAATTTATCAATGCTTGTTTATTCATTTGTTCATGGACATTGGATTATTTCTAATTTTTTGATTATTTAAAATAAAGCTGGGACAAACATTTGTGTGTAATTCTTGCTCTTCTTCATCTCCTTCTGCAATCCCTATAATTCAGATGTTGGCATGTTTGGAGATGTCCCAGAGTCTTCTTGTACACTCCTTGTTTTGCTTTGTTTTTTAATTCTTGTTTATTATTTCTGTTCTAGTTGAATGTTTTCTTCTTCCTTGTCTTCCAAATTGTTTATTTGAATCCCAGCTTCCTTCCCTTCACTGTTGGTTTCTTGTCGATTTTCTTTCATTTCACTTAGTGTAGCCTTCATTTCTTCCCTTATGTTTTTGCCGTACTCAGTGAGTTCTCTGAGCATCCTGATCACCAGTGTTTTGAACTGCATCTCTCAGAGGTTGGCTCATCAACAGAGGTTGGCTCTCTCTGTTTTGTTTAGTTGTTTCTCTGCAGTTTTGTTCTCTTCTTTCATTGGGGCCATATTTCTCTGTCTCCTCAATTTGGCAGACTCCCTGAGTTTGTTGCTGTGTATTAGGTTGAGCTGGTTTGATGCCCTGTCTTAGCGCACCTGTTAAGTTGTATGGGCGGAACTTTAGGTGTTTGCCAGAGTAGGGCAACCCACTTCACTTTGTGGCTGTGTGTGGAGGAAGGGTCAGGGAGGGGACAGTGCTGCTGCCTGGCCTCTGGAAGCTTGTCTGGCACTTGCTATGTCTTCAGTCATTTCGCCCACTTCCTGTATGTGACTGGCACCCTTTTAGTTGTCCCGGTGGTGGTTCCCAGAGTGGGTGTGCTTGCATATGTTCTAAGTCTGTGTGGGTTGGGCCCTTTAAGTGAACTCTCCTGAGAAACTGACAGTTTCTTCCACCACCCCAATCCCCAAAGGTTTTTTTAAGCCAGAAATTATGAGGCTTTATTTTGCTGGCACTGAAGCCTGGGCTGCACCGACTGGCCTGGTGTTGGGATCACTTGTTGCCAAGGTATCCTTCCCAATTTTTATCCACCACACCTGAATGTGAGACCGCATTCTGACCCTGCTGCTGCATCTCCAATGCCACATCATATCCTTTCCCAAGCTTTTCCCCTTTTACACGTGTGGATGAATATGGCTTCTTTAGATACTTGGTTGTTGACTTATATACAGTTTGATTTTCCTGCAGTTCTGGGTGATTTTTTGTGTTGAGGTAAGTTGTGATTCTCATGGTTGTGTGAGAAGGCACAGTGTGTCTACTTACAATTCCATCTTGACTGGAAGTCCCAGGCTGCATGGATTTAAAAACTGAAGCTCCACCCTGTCTGGTGTGGCTCAGTGGATTGAGTGTCAGCTTGTGAACCAAAGGGTTGCCAGTTTGATTCTCAATCAGGGCACATGCCCGGGCTCTGGGCCAGGTCTTCAATAGGAGTGCATGGGAGGCAACCACACATTGATGTTTCTCTCTCCCTCTCCTTTCCTTAACCTCTCCCTACAAATAAATATATAAAATACTTTTTAAAAACCCTGAAGCTCCATGCCATTATTGGGCTTAAGTTTCTTTTACTTTCTTCTCCTCCTTGTCCTTGTTCAAGCAAAAGGAGCCATCAGACAGGCTATTGATTACTATGACCTGCTTGTTGGGGTCATTGAGGATATGATAATTGCCCTCTTCTAATTCATGCTTATGTCTGCATGCAAGATGTGTCAGGTGTTGCCCTCGCTGGTGTAGCTCAGTGGATTGAGCATGGGCTGCAAACCAAAGGGTCACTTGTTCGATTCCCAGTTAGGGCATGTGCCTGGGTTGTGGGCCAGGTCCCCAGTGGGGGGCATGTGAGAGGTAACCACACACTGATGTTTCTCTACCTCTCTTTCCCCCTCCCCCACTTTCAAAAAATAAATAAAATCTTTTTTTTTTTTTTTTAAAGGATGTGCCTGGTGTTCTCTATGCTCTGGCTGATCTGGTTGGGAAACTCATTGGGCTTGAACTGCTGGGTGCCCAGGATGACATGGTACATGGGGTCATTCACATGGTTTTGGGACATGTAAGCAAGGTTACTGACTCAAATCCAGCCAGCAAACCACAGAAAGCCCATGGGGCCAGCTTGTAGCTATTGTTCTTCAGCTCCATGGCAAGGACAGCCCCTGACTGAGAGTCCAGTTTCTGAGTCCAGTCTATGCCACACAGTGCATGGAGTGTCATTTTGTTGAGGGTGTTAATGTTGATGGACACTTCCCTGTGGGCTGTGCAACAATGGAAAATTAGGGCCTGAGTGTTTCCAAGCTTCCACCTACAAGACTAGTTTTCAGCAGAGGTTATTTCTTTCTTACCCATGTCATCCTCTACAAATGGGTTTGGGTTGGTGAAGTTGTACATTTCTTCATCTTCAGGCACTGTTGGGAGAAGCTGTGGTTCATGTAAGTTGACTCCATGGCCAGGTTTCAGTCCTGCAAAGGGGCTCTTTAGTAGTCTCATTGTCAGGAGGTCAAAGTCAAAGTTGTGGCCACTGTCAAAGAAGAGCTTGGACCTGACTGGATGACAATGTCCAGGGAATACAGGGAGTGGGCACGGCTCATCAGTGTGCACAACATGGTGTTGGTGGCCAACACATTGCTCTAGATGTTACAAGTTTCAGATGACAGGGTCAACTGTGGTAGTGAATAAGTAGTAGATGCTCTTGAAGCTCCACAGGGCTTGTTGCTCTTTCTTGGGATGTGGTCAAAGCCTTTATCAGTTATCGTAGGGCCATGCATCACTGATTGTCCTGTGGCTCTGACACAAGATGCTTCAGGTAGAGCATCTTCATTAACAGGAAAGTCCATTTTTCTTCCTGCTCCCAGTCTCTACAAACTTCAGACTCATGGTTTCTCTTATTTTCATTTGGTTCTCAATCTAAATTGTTTCTGGAATTTTTTTTCCCACAGGCATGTGCATTTACTCTCTCTGCTTGGCCCTCTCAGGCAAGGTCTGCAGATCTTTGAATCTATAGAGGTTCAGCCATGCTAATCACATTTGATTCTGCTGGTAGGTTGTCTTCTGTGAGTACATTGTGTCCACCAGCTGGAAACAGTTTCATCTTCCTAAAAAATGTAAGTGTACCAATTTCCACCACCAAAGTGAGAGTACTCATTCATGTCCCTCTTAACTTGGTATGTGGCACCCTTTCAGACTGCAAACTTTGTGATCCTTTCTCCTTTGTTGAATGTGTGGTAAGGCATATTTTGAAAATGCACAAAGGGCTGTCCTGGATCAAGGGTGTCATACACTTTTCTATCTTGTAAAACCTGCAAGGATCTCAGCCAGCCCATACAGCAAATGATGGTTGGAGACCAAGACCTCAACACCAGCTGCTATCTGAGGAATGGGGAGAAAGCTCTTTAAAATTTTAAGTAAGAGAGAGCTTCTTACAGTATTACTATTGATTTTTAATTATTTTAAAAGTTTATTTATTGATTTCAGAGAGAGATAATGGGACAGAGAAATAGGGAAACATCAGTTTGTTGTTCCACTTCTGCATGCATTCATTGGTTAATTCTTTTATGTTCCCTGACTGTGGATTGAACCCACAACTTTGGAGTGCTTAGACAATGCTCTAAGTACCTGAGCTACCCAGGCAAGGCTGGTTTTTAATTTTTATTGCATTTATACATACCCATAATAGATCATTAAAATATTTCATGTGATGTAAAAAAGATGGTGATCTCTATATAGGTCAAATTTCGGTATGAATTTGTACTTCTTCATTTACTATAAGTGTAATTTGTGAGTATGTTTCTAATCTTATCACACTGACAATGCCATATATATGAACTCTACTATAAATCTTTAAATATGTCTGTTACTCAGAAGGTGTCTGTTATTATGGTAATTATAATAGCATTGTCACAGTAACAAAAATACCAAAACTTTGTCAAAATTCAGTTTTCTCAGTTTTTCAAAATTAATTTTTCTCAATTGAAATTTAAATTATAAAGTTTGTGTTTATATTGTGCATTTTAGATTTTTTACTTCAAAAGTCTCTCCTACATTCTTGTGTTATGTTTTTCATATGTATGATGGTGTAACTAGATCTTTGTCTAGTAACATTTCTCAGATTCTTGAATTCGAGCATACCACCCTTTATTGTGGTATTGAGTTTCACAATGTCTTTTCATCAACCCAAAGGCAAGACCCTCCTGCTGCAAAAAGATTGCATGTAATTCAATGAAGAATACTTGTTGCATTTTTTAGCAATAGTATTCTAATTGAGGTATGTACAATATATTTTTGAGATAATGCTATGGCACAGTTAGTATTCTACAGTAGTTTATTGTGTAACCATAAATTTTATATGCACTGCAAAACCAACAAATTCATGTGAGTAGCTTTGTGGGCATATTTGATTGATTGGTCTGGAACCAAACAGGCACTGTTTTGGAGGAATGCTTGTAATTATATGTATTTGATGTCCACAATATGTTCTCCATTGTTTGCAATAAATGTATAATTTGAGCCAGAGAATTCAGATCAAACCCAACTTGAGTCTAGCCACACTGCTGCACAGGCAGAGCTGAGAGACTATTCATTACATCAAGAATACATGCTGTGAAGTATTAGTGTCTGTTTTGTGACATTAACTGCATAGTGAGCCCAACTGGTGCAGGATAAACAGCATTAGGGACTTCAGCCACTTCCCCCCAAAGACATTCTGCCTGAAGGCCCTGGATATCAGGTGACCTGATCAACAAGAAAACGATGCCCGAAGGTTAGAGAGAGCAAATCCTTCAGAAAGCTGTGCAAAACCAGTAGCTAAAGGAAGCCATCCATGTTCACCAGAGACAAACTTGCCCTAGAAATGACCTCCCCTGGGGACACTAGATCACACTTAATATTTTCACTGTATTTTTGTGATATGTGCACCAAACTCACAGTGGGTAAGCTTCAAAACCAGGCTGGAAGCCAGACCCAGTCTTAACCTTCTATGCCAATATCTTTCTTACACTTTAGTTATCTGGAAACAAACCCAAATAAATACCCCAAGCCCTTCAGCCATCACTCAGTGTTGGGTGAGCCACACTCCCTTGTCCAAAAAGTACGGTATTTCTAATAAACTTTTGCTCTGCATGCTCCTGCAGAAAGAACTCTGGGCTGTGCATTTGCCCAATGCCCTTCATTCCTCAGGGGTTGCTCTGTCTGCACATGTGGACTGTGTACAGTTTGCTTTTCCAGATTTCTGGGTAGGTCTTGTATTTGACAGGCCTGCTTTGTTGGCACTGCCCCCTTCTCTCCCTGCTTCCCCAATACCTGCTGGTATTGCTGGAAACCTAATAGATTTTACATTGATTAGTGAGGAGACCCATTTTTTATATTCCTCTTGATCATTTCTACATCAGAAGTATGTTTATGGATTGTTAAAGAGAAGAATAGAGGGAGGGAGAGATAGAGAATGAGAGGGAGAAAAATGTCAATGTGAGAGAGAAGTATTTGCTATCAGTTGCCTGCCATCTGCACCCAAACTGGGGATCGAACCTGCAACCTAGGTATGTGCCCTGACCGGGAATTGAACCTGCAACCTTTTGGTACACAGGACAATGATCTAAGTAACTGAGTCACCTGGCCACAGCTGGATAAAATATTTTGTATATGTTTATTAGTTGTATTTTGTCTAAAGAGTAGTCAAACTTCAATAATTACTTAATCCTTTTGAACAGGATGAGCTACCCATTTTTGAAAGAGGAATATTTGTCTAGTACTGTTGCATTGCAGTTTCTGCTTTCAGATCTCATATTTGCTTAATGTTCTTAGGTGCTTTATGGTGGGGTATATAGTAACTAAAATTGCTATCCTCTAATTGACTTCATTATCATTTTAGGATGACCTATTCCCCTTTTGACAGTGTTTGAGATTGTCTGTTTTGTGTGATACATTTTAGCTACTCCTGTTCTCTTTGGTTATATTTGCATGAAATATTTATTACATCTCTTTATTTTCAGCTTATTTCTATTCATAAAGATTCAGTGAGACTCTTGGAGGCAGCATATACTGTGTCTTGTGGAGATTTTGACGGGGGGTGGGGTGAGTGAGGAGTGCCAGGGAGACAAAAGCAAAGCCTAAGCAGGCTTTTCCAATAGTTCTGTCCTCAACTTATTTATTTACTTTTATAAATAAATATTTTTATTTTTGTAAAGCTTTTATTGATTTTATTTATTTATTTTTAGAAAGAGGGGAAGGGAGAGAGAAAGAGAGGGAGAGAAACATCAGTGTGTCGTTGCCTCTCATGTGGCCCCCACTGGGGTCCTGACCTGCAACCCAGGCATGTTCCCTAACTGGGAATAGAACTAGCAACCCTTTGGTTCGCAGCCCAAGCTCAATCTACTGAGCTACACCAACCAGTAAATAAATATATTTTTTAAAGATTTTATTTATTTATTTTTTAGAGAGGGAAGGGAGGGAGAGAGGGAGAGAAACATCAATGTGCGGTTGCTGGGGGCCATGGCCTGCAACCCAGGCATGTGCCCTGACTGGGAATCGAACCTGCAATGCTTTGATTTGCAGCCCGTGCTCAATCCACTGAGCTATGCCAGCCAGGGCTAAATATTTTTAAATTAAAGTTGCCATGCATTTTGATATTAGTTTCATGTGTACATCCCAGTGATTAGACATAATTATAACTTACTAAATGATCTTTCTGATAAATCTAGTCATACATAGATAATAGACACCATACATAGGTTTTAGAATGTTATTGACTATATTTCCTAGACTGTACTTTATGTCCTCATGACTATTCTGTCACTGTCAGTGTGTACTTCTTGATCCCTTCACCTTTTTCACCCGCCATGAGAATTTTTTAAATGTTTATTTGAGCCAAACTGATGTCAATGGCCAGGAAGCAAGATTTCAAATGCTTTTGTGTTTTGAGTTTTTTATCTCTTCAGCCACTCTGTGTCTCTTGATTAGACAATTTGTTGAGGACCTACTATTGCCACTTTTGTCATTGTTTTCTGCCTTTTCTGTTGTTCCATTTTTGTTTTCCTTGTTTAGTCTTTTTTTTTTGTAATTTGATCCTTGACTATAGTGGTATGCTTTCGATTCCTTTCTGTTTTGTGTATCTATTTTATAGGATAGTGCTTGTGGTTCGCATAAAAGAACTCTTAATAGTTTATTCTAACCTGAAAACAGCTTCGGTTGGATTCAAAAAATCTACCCTCTGACTCTCCATATGCCACCCCATTGTATGTCTTGATGTCACAATTCACATCATAATACATATTGGGTATCTATTAAGAAATTATCATGACCATTGTCATTCTTTTTTAAGTATATTTTATTGATTATGCTATTACAATGGTCCCATTTGTTTTCTCCCCTTTATTCCCCTTAGACCTGCACCCATCTGCCACCAGCATCGCCCCCCACCCCTTAGTTCATGTCCCTGGGTCATACATATAAGTTCTTTGGTTTCTCCATTTCCAATACTATTCTTAACCTCCCCCTATTTTGTACCTACCATTTATGCTTCTTATCTCTGTACCTTTTTCCCCATTCTCCCCCTTCACCTCTTGTAACTTTCTATGCTATCTCTATTTCTGTTCCTGTTCTAGTTGCTTACTTAGTTTGTTTTTGCTTTTGCTTTAGGTTCAGTTGTTGATAGTTGTGAGTTTGTTTTCATTTTACTGTTCATATTTTTTTATCTTCTTTTAGTTAGATAAGTCCCTTCAGCATTTCATACAATAAGGGCTTGGTGATGATAAAGTTCTTTAACTTATCTGGGAAGCACTTTATCTTCCCTTCCATTCTAAATGGTATCTTTGCTGGATAGAGTGCTCTTGGATGTAGGTCCTTGCCTTTCATGACTTTGAGTACTTTTTTCCAACCCCTTCTTACCTATAAGGTTTCTTTTGAGAAATCAACTGACAATCTTATGGGAACTTCTTTGTAGGTAACTGTCCCCTTTTCTCTTGCTGCTTTTAAGATTCTCTCCTTATCTTCAATCTTGGATAATGTACTTATGATGTGCCTTGGTGTGTGCTTCCTTGGGTCCAGTTTCTTTGGGACTTACTGAACTTCTTAGAAGTCTAGTTTCTTTGCCAAACAGGGAAAGTTCTCCATCATTTTTGCAAATAAGTTTTCAATTTCTTGCTGTTCCTCTTTTCTTTCTGGCACACCTATGATTCAGATGTTGGAACATTTAAAGTTGTCCTGGAGGTTCCTAAGCAACTCCTCATTTTTTTTGAATTCTTATTTCTTCATTCTGTTCTGGTTGAATGTTTATTTGTTCCATCTGCTTCAAATTGTTGATTGGAGTCCTGGTTTCCTTCCCTTGACTGTTGATTCCCTATATATTTTTGTTTATTTCACTTTGCATAGCACTCAGTTTTTCTTGTATTTTACAACCATACTCAACCATTTCTGTGAGCATCCTGATTACCAGTGTTTTGAACTCTGCGTCTGATAGATTGGCTATCCCTTCATTGCTTATTTGTAATTTTGGAGTTTTGATTTGTTCTTTCATTTGGACCATATTTCTTTGTCTCGCACACCTGTTACATTTTAAGTGGTGGAGCCTGAGGTATTCACCAGGGTGGAGCAACCCATGTCTCTGTGTTGTGGTGCAGTCAGGATGAATGTTTCTTCTTTAGCTCCTTGATTGTCAGACTTCCATACAGTTTGATTTTCTGGCAGTTTTGTTTATTTTTTGTTTCTAAATTTGTTGTCTTTCTTTTGATTGTGTGAGGAGGCAAAGTGTATCTACATATGCTTCTATCTTGGCTGGAAGTCTTTTTTAAAAAGATTTATTTATTTATTTTTATTTTTAGAGAGAGTGGAAGGGAGGGACAAAGAGAGGGAGAGAAATACACTTGTGTGCTTGCCTCCCTCATGTCCCCAACTGTGGTCCTGGCCTGCATCCCAGGCATATGTCTTGACCAGGAATCGAACTGGCAACCCTCCGGTTCACAGGGCAGCACTCAATCCACTGAGCCACACCACCCAAGGTCATTGTTATTCTTAATACACTTTATTTTTATCCTATATTATAGAGTCCTTTAGGTGTATTCTCCAATTTTGGTCAATCCCTGTTTCACTTTGAAGTGTGCACACATTTCTATACAAAATTTGGACAGCCTCTGCTCTGCAGTGGTTGTTATCCATGGTTTGGGGCACATTCACATTCCTCTACAAAGCCTAACATCCTGCCTCTCTTCCTTGTGTCCTGTCCTATCCTAGTGTTTTTTGTTTAGTGAGGTGCCCATTACTTACTGACCTTAGTGGCCTATAATGCACAACAACAATGTTTTCAGAGTCTATCTTAGTTGTCTTGAAAATCATCCCATTCAATCATACCTAGATGTGACAGACAAAAATTTGTTATGAGAATACCCCTTCCCAATAGGTCAATATGTACTTCACCAGGGTTTTCTTTTGTTCATGTTTCTGCTGTGGAGAAGACATGGAAGCATCCATTGAACAGAACATTTCTCTAAGAGTGTTGCCATCAAAGAATATTATGGCACCTGTGACTTCTCAGAACCCAAAGCCCTGTAAGAATTGTGGGTCAGTCTTGAGAGATATTTTCCTATTGGTTGACCAGAAGGGAACAGAACAGAGGCCCACACTGCTAAGGTGTGGGGCATGTGGTAAACATTTTTATTTTACTGCAAAGTGTCACCAGCACACAACAAAGAATTGTGTCATAGTAGTATGCACTACTCATAATTTCTTGTTTATTACAGCATTTCCTGTGATGTAAAGAAATTCTCAGCTCAGCATTCAACTTTCAGTATGAATATGTACTTCTTTATTTATTCTAAATATAATTCCTGGATATGTCCCTAATCTTACTGCAGTGATAATGCCATCCTTATCATCATCTCACCTATAAATCATTAACTACATTTATAACTCACAAGTTCTATTTCATTACGATAATTACAACTGCATTTTTATACCAACAAAAATACAAATACCTTTGTCAGAATTCAAGTCTCCCACTTTTTCAAAAATTAGTCTTTTAATTGATATTTAAATTATAAATAAATAGCCTTTCATTTATGTTTATATTATGCATCCTTTCATTTTAACAGCTCGTTCTACATTCTTATGTTACATTTATTGCATGTATGATTGTGTACCAAGTCATTCGTTTAAAAATTTTCATTCTCCAATGGGAATATATCTCCCTGTATTGTGCTGTGCTTAATGAGCTTCAGAGATAATGCACATTCAACAATACAAAGGCGAGACCTTCCACCTGCAAAAAGATTGTATGCAACTCAATGAAGGCTCAGGTGATGGTTTGTATTTTTAATTAATAAAATATTTTAAAATCAAGGTGTGTATATTGTTACTTTTTGCAGTGCCGTAGCACACTTAATAGACTACAGTAGTGTATAGTGTAAACATAAATTTTAAAAAGTTTAGAAATTTGGTATTTTAAAAATACTCATTTGACATGTTCAGTGATTTTTAGAGCGAGGGAACGGGAGAGAAAGAGAAACGTCGATGTAAAAAATATACGGCAAATTGGTTGCCTCCAGCATATGCCCTTACTGCGATGAAGATCAAATTCAATCTAGGTATGTGCCTAGATCAAAATGCCGATGTTTTTTGGTGCATGGGACCACGCTCCAACCAACAAGGCCACCAGACCAGGGCTCTCCCCACCAGGGATCTCTGTGTATTCTTGCGGTATATGTCCCATAATCCACCTCCGGAGTCAGCTGGAGAAATACAGCATCCAGGCCTTGGAGTGCAGGAACTACATTACCCAGAAGGCCAGGGGTGTAATGCCGCCACACGGAGCCAATGGAGACTCGAAAAAGGTATTTCCGGTTGGGCACCGAAGGAGGGCTAGACTTCGGTCGTTTTCTTGACGGGCATTTCCTTTCCTCTCAGTTTCCTTATTACCCGGTGAGGTTCTTGTGGTCAGGGAGCCGAATGTTGAAGACGTGAGAATGGTGATCACACTAAGTGTGAAGCTCGGCCATTCCGCTCCGGTGACCAGCGTCAGAGCGGTAACAGGGGTCGTCTTGCCTCGGGGACCACTGTTTTCAACTGCTGCAGCCCCGCTCAGCTCACGGAGTTTGATGGCGGCGCCCGCGCTGAGGCGCCCATCTGAGGTGAACGCTCGTCCCCCGCACCCTCCCCCTCAGCCTACCGAGCCCTGCAGCCCAGGCCGCGGTGTCTGGGAGCGCCAGGCGCCCATGGGTGACACACGGTGTGACAGGAGTAGGGAGAGGGTGACGGGCTGATGGGCCAGCGGCGGTTTTCTCACTAAACCTCCAACACACCGGGGTGATCCTTCCTGCCCTGGACGTTCCTAAAATTTCTCGTGTCAGACAACTTTCAGGTCCTTGACTGGCCCAGGAAGGTTTGAAGGACAAATCAGTGTGAGACTAAAGCAAGTTTTATTTTGGTAGGAAAAAAAAAGAAAGAGGCCAGTGTGGGCGCCACTGTGAAGGAAGCAAAACCAGTGCCTCTGATAGACGCGCGCCAACTGGAGAGACGAGCTAGTGCTGAGATAGTTCTTGGGATTGTATGTTTCCAAGGGTGAGGGCTTTGTCTCCAAGCTTTTTGGTGCCAAATTCTGAGCCTTCTGTTTGGGAGTGGGGCTTGTTCTGATTTCTGTGATTGCCACAGGGGCTTCCTGCCATTAAGTGTTTCCCTTTGTTTGTGGGGAGAGCGTGGAGCTCAGATGAAAGGATGTGGGATTTTACCACCAGTGGTAAGGATTTTTCTCTTAAATTCTTTCTGTCCTATTTCAGTTGTTCTGGAGCATTCTGAAATATCTGAGCAGACTCTGGAAGCCACATGCTATGTTCATGGGTAATTTCAGAGAGATGCCTGTGGTGTGGAGCAGGAGGTGGCAGAGCTGAGGGAGTGAACCTGGGTGTGAAATTGTGAGGGAGGAAGAAATCACACAGTGTGTGCACAGCTAGAGGTAGTGTGAACTGCTGGTCCTGAGTACCAGGTGTAGGGACTTAAGGGTGAAGTATAAGTCTATGTTTGGCTGAGTGTTGGAGGCATGAGCTGGGAGACAGTAAATTGCTGGTCAGGAAGGTTGGAACCCTGCAGGCATGGCCTTGAATTTAGGTGCTATTTGTCTGCTGCACATCACATCCCTGCTGCTGTTGCTGAGGGTGATCACAGTGATTTCTTGGGACCGTGAGCAGATAGCATCACTTGTACCACGGCCTGGTATTGTTACTGGACACCGGCCTTGGCCTGAGCAGGTTTGCCTACGGTCAGCTGGTAATGTGTGAGTTCTTCAGTTCGTGTAGGAAAGGTTTCACATAACAAGTTCAGGTGACTATGAGGATACATTTATTAAACCTGGGGACAGTAAAACAAGGAAGGGCTTAGCCCAGAAAAAGCAAAAGGAGAGCCTATACAGGGCTGCCACAGCTCACTAGGAAGTCAGAGAAAAGGGGGCTTTGAGGATAGGTTCAGGGAACCTGCCTGGGACAAGTTGCCAGCTGCCCATTGCCTTAAGAGTTTAGGAGATGTTTGCCTTGAAATAAGTAGGAAGCGGGAAGGAAATGGTGCTGGTTGCTCCTCGGAGGGAGAGGACACACACTGGTCATTTGTCTTGAGGCTTTTCTCTCTTCTTGGAGGAGGGAATCTTAGCAAAGGTCTTGGGAGGGCCTCAGTAAAATATTCACCAGTTTTCCAGGTATGCTGTCTTAGGGTCATGGTCATCGCTGATTGGTCGGTGACAGTGTTGATGGGAGAGACCTGGTTCTTCTTGCTGACGCATGTAAAGAATTACATATTAGCAAATCTAGTAGTACGTAATCAGTTTATTAGTGGCTCACTTCCATGGAAGAGAACAGGACTGGGTAGAGTAGGGAGTGAAAGGGAAAGTTTTAGAGCAAAGCAGGGTGAGAAAAGCAAGAGCGGCTGAAGATCAGGGTGGCAAGCCCCTGGGCAGCCTAAGGCCGGGTGGCCAGAGGCCCTGTGGCCAGGAAAAAAGTTACGTATTGATTAACGGGTAAATGTGGCACCAGCTTTCCTGGGGAATGCGACTATCCAGATTTAGGGATGAATGGGGGTCTGACCTCCCGAATACCTGTCTTGCTCCAGATTCCATCTGGTCATCCTAATTGGTAAAAGGTGTTCCCTGGCGACCAGGGTGATAAATGATGACCCGTGACAGTATTGCAGTTTCAGAGTTCTTCCTATGCTGTCTTCTGCTTCAACAAGGCAGGGGGGCTTTAGTCACTACAGTTGGTCCTGGCATTGCCTCCCGCCTGGTTTTGCTGCTTTTATGGGCCTGGGGCTGAAATATGGAGGCCTAGATGTTATCTCCAGGGAGGAAAGGCCAGGGGAGAGGAGGTTACCCTGGGGGTGAGGTCCTTGTTTTCCCAGTTTTGCCCCCTGTCAGGCACTCCTGGTGACAGTCTTCACTGGCTGTAAATTGCTTGGCCGTTGTGTTCAGCCATCTGTCTCAGTCTCTATTCCACGTGCCAACAAACTTTCCTAGCTTCTCAGTATACTGTCTCAGTATCTTGTGGCAGGGGCAGCACTGGAGGTTGGTGAATATGGGGAAGATGTATGAATAGTAGTAGGATTGTGAGTTCTCAGAGACACAATGTTCTTGTTTCTTTTTTATTCATCCTAATAGGTTGGTTTTACCTTTGAGGACATTGCTGTGTACTTCTCTCAAGAGGAATGGCACCTCCTTGATGAGGTTCAGAGACGCCTGTACCTGGATGTGATGCTGGAGAACTTTACTCTTATATCCTCTCTGGGTAAGATCCCCAGGCTACAAGTGACCTGGAGTAGGCTTTGTAGTTTCCATGCCCCCTTTCTTCAGGGTGTGTTCTGTTCTCACATATGGACTGTGGGTACTGCTTGCTTCCCCAATTTTGGGGGCAGATGTTGTTTCTAGCAGGGCTGGTTTGTTGGCACTTCCCTGTTCTCTCCCTGCAGCCCCAATACCTGCTGTACTGAATCCTCATAGGAAGTATTTGTGTTTGCTGGTCTTGCAAAGAGCCAAATGGATTCTACCTTGGTTAGTGAGAAAAAGAATATTTTATATTCCTCATGGTCATTTTTATTTGTTCTTTTGAGAAACATTTGTGCATTCTAAGTCCTTTTTTAATTATAATTTTCTTTTTCTAATGACTCTTTTTAATATCTTGTATATTTTATATATTAATTCCTTATCAGATATATCTTTTTGCACTTGCTTAATTGTACTTCACAGATATTACATTTTTACAAATTTGGCTTATGGAAACTCTCCAGCAAATCTACTGATGCCATTTTTTGAGCAGTCATAGTATATGGTTAGTGTTTTTTAGTGATAAAGTATTTTTAATTTTTATGTATACTTTTGCAGACATAAAGCTATTGAGCTATTAGGAGACTAGAATATAATGTAAACACAACTTTATTATTCACTGGAAATCAAAAATTTTATGTGACTCCTTATATGTGATACTCGTTTTATTGTGAAGGTCTGACCCGAACCTACACTTCCAAGGGATAATTGTACGTGGCTTGCAAGTGTTTTCTATCATTCTGTAGACTGCGTTTTTGTTTCATTCATTTGTTTGTTTTGCTTTGCAGAAGCTTTTTCATTAGTTATAGTTTAGATTTTTTTATTTTTATTTTTGTTCTCTGTGTTTTGGCATCATTTCTCAAAAATCAGTGCTGACACCAATCTCACAAAGCTTTTTCTCTAGATTGTCTTCTATGAGATTTACATTTTTAGCTCCTGTATTTAATTTTTAATCCATTTGAAGTTAATTTTTATTAGTGGTATAATACCCAGTTTTCCTAACAAGCTTCATTATAAAGACTATGTTTTTTTCCATGTATGTTCTCCCAGTTTTTATCAAAGATTACTTGATTATATGTGCTTGGATTTATTTCTGCATTCTCTGTACTGGGCTATTGATTTATGCTTCTGTGTTCTTGCTAGTAACACTGTTTGGTTGCTATAATGTAATAGAGTGAAATGATAAAACTTGTTACCACCAGCTTTGTTCTTCCTGCTGAAGATTGCTGTGGCTACTGAAGGTCTTCTGAGGTTGCATACATTTCAGAATTTATATTCTGTTTCTGTTGAAATACCATTACAGTTCTGATCTGATTGTATTAAATCAGTAGTAAATACATTTTAACAATATTAGTTCTTGGAATTTAAGAATGAATAATGTCTTCCGATTTATTTGTGTTTTCTTTCATCTCTTTTGTCAGTCTTACAGTGTTTAATGTACAGATCTTTCACTTTTTTGGGTAAATTTATTCTTGGGTATTATGGTTTTTCAAGCTGTTGTAATGGAGATTGCTTTCTTAATTTCTCTGTCAGATCTTATTGTTATATCTTTTATATTGTATAGAAATGGAACTGATTGGCATGTCGGTTGTGTATCCTGTCAGTTTACTTAATTTGTTCATTAATTTTTGAAGTTCATGGTGGAATCTAAATGATATTATGTATATGAGGTTATATCACAGGGGAGTCAAACTCATTTTCACCGGGGGCCATATCAGCCTTGTGGTTGCCTTCAAAGGGCCAAATGTAATTTGAGGACTGTATAAATGTAACTACTCCTTAATTGCTGAGGGAGAGCTCAGTGCTGCCACGGGGTAGAAACAAGGTGCAGGGCCAGATAAAACAACGTGGAGGGCCGGAATCAACCATAGGCCTTGTGTTTTCCACCTGTGTTCCACGTGCAGGCATCTCTTAGGATCTTTCATGGTTTGTAGTATCAGGTATAATGTATAATCTCTCATTAAGATTTGCCTATTTTCTGTATCTTTTATTAAAAATGGGTAATCAGCCCTGGCTGGCGTAGCTCAGTGGATTGAGCACGGGCTGCGAACCGAAGCATCGCAGTTAGGATTCCCAGTCAGGGCACATGCCTGGGTTGCAGGCCACAGCCCCCAGCAACTGCACATTGATGTTTCTCTCTCTCTCTCTCTCTCTCTCTTTCTCCTTCCCTTTCCTCTCTAAAAATAAAATCTTAAAAAAGAAAAGAATCTTTAAATAAAATTTAAAAAAAAGTGGGTAATCATTTTGTTCTTTTGTTATTTTCTGTATTTTAGTCTATTTTAATATATGTTGTTTCCTTCATTAAGTAACTTTGGCTTTAGTTTCTTCTTGTTTTTTCATTTTCCTGAGGTACAAGGTTAGGTTGTTTATTTGAGGAGTTTTTTAAATACAGGCATTCGTCTTTATAAAATTTGCTGTTAGAACTGTTTGTTCTGTACCTCATGCATAGTGGTTGGTAGCTTGTGTTTCCATTCACATTTGCCTTTGGATGTATTTGAATTCTTTTGTTTCTTTTTTTTCTTTGGCTTGTTAATTTTTTTAGGAGTTTGTTTAATTTCTACATGTTTGTGAATTTTTCACCTTTTTTGAAACTAAAATTTATTTCTACATTCATACCATTGTAACCAGAAAAGTTCCCTGACCTAACATCATCTACTTAGAGTATATTCCCTATATACTTAAAAGGAATGTGTAATCTGCTGCATTTGGATGTAATGTTTTATCTATTTCTACTGCCTTTCTCTAAAGTATAGTTAAACTTCAGTAGTTTCTTGCTTGTTTTTCAGTTGGTATGATTTACCTATTGTTGAAACAGGAGTACTGAAGTTCTTTACTATTTTGGGTTGCATTTTCTGCCTTCAGGTCTGACAATATTTAAAAAAAATTCTTAGGTGCTCTGATCTTGGGTGCATAACATTTATTTTTTTAATTTATTGATTTTACAGAGTGAGAGAGAGAAATAGTGATTTGTTGTTCCACTCATTTATATACTTATTGTTTGATTCTTGTATGTGTACTGACTGGGGATCAAGCCCACAATCTTGGCATATTAGGACAATGCTCTAAACATTGGGTACATAATACTTAAAGTTGCTATATACACTTGATGAATTGACTTTTTTATCATTCTATGATGACCATTGTTCCTTGAAAGAGTTTTTTGTCTGATAGAAATTTAGCTGCTCCTGCTGTCTCGTTGTCTATTTGCATGTAATATTTTTTCCATTTTTATACTTTCAGCCTATTTGTTCCCAAAAGGGTGAAGTAAGTCTCTTGTAGGCTGCATATATTGGCAATTTTGTTTTTATCCCTTCAGCTATGTCTTTTTTTTTTTCAAAGATTTTATTTATTTATTTTTTAGAGAGGGAAGGGGGGGGAGAGAGAGAGAGAAACATATGTGCGGTTGCTGGGGGACATGGCCTGCAACCTAGGCATGTGCCCTGACTGGGAATTGAACCTGCGATGCCTGGTTCGCAGCCCGCGCTCAATCCACTGAGCTACACCAGCCAGGGCCAGCTATGTCTTTTCATTGGAGAATTTGTTTAAGGACCTCGTATTGAGGTCTTCATTGTTTTCTTGCTCTTTTGTAGTTCCTTTGTTTTTCTTCTCTTCTTTTATGATTTGATCATTTTTTTCTAGTAGAATGCTTTGGTTCCTTTCTATTTTGTATATTATGTGAGTTTTTGTTTGTTGTTTCCATGAGAAGTATGTAAAATAATTCAGAAGTCTATTTTAATGTAATAAAAGCTTCAATTGCATATAAATATTTTACCCTTATATCTCTCACAGAACATAGCATTTTATGTTTTCAGTGTTACAATTCACATCTCTTATATTGGGCATCTAATATCAAATTATTGTAGGGGGGAGATAAATGGTAATGGAAAAAATAAAATAAAAATAGATAATAAATTAAAAAATAAATAAAAATATTGTAGCCATCATCATTTTTACTACTTTTAATTTTTAACCTTTATAATAGAGTTATGTGATATACACTTGACCAATATAGTATTATAGTATTGAGTTTGATTATATTCTCAGCTTTACCAGTGAGTTTCACAGTTTCCTGTATTTTTATTTAGTAACTTTTCATTTTAGCTTGAATGACATTCTTTGACATTTTTTTGTATTGATTTTAGAGCGAGAGAAACAGTGGATTTGTTGTTCCACTCATCTATTCATTCATTGGTTGATTATTGTGTGTGCCCTGACCGTGGATCAAACCCACAACCTTGGCATGTCAGGATGACACTCTATCCAGTTGAGCTACCTGACCATATTTTTTGCATTTCTAACAAGTCAGGTTGAGTGGCAGTAAACTTCCTCGGCTTTTGTTTGTCTGAGGAACTTGTTTTGTTTTGTTTTGTTTTGTTTTGTTTCTGAGGGGCTGTCTTTCTGGGTATAGTCTTGTTGAATGGCCATTGTTTTCTTTTAGTGTTTTGAATATATCACCTGGTTTTCTCCTAGCCTGAATGGCTTCTGCTGAGAATTTTTTATTCTTTATCTTTTTTTTTTTTTTGAAAATACGTATTTTATTGATGTGGGGTTGTTTTTTGTGTGAGAAAAGTTTATTTTCTCTTTGTGCTTTATGAGTACTCTTTTGCTTTTATTTTTGACACTCATTGTAATATGTTTCGGTGAGATCCTGTTTGCATTGAATTTGTACAGGGGCCTGTAAGAATAATGAACTTGGATGACCACATTTTCAATTAGATATTGGAAGTCAGTCTTCAGCTTCTTTCTTTCCTCCTTACTTCCTTTTCTTTATTCCTCCCTTCCTTCCTTTTATTGGGGTGACACTGGTTAACAAAATAATACAGGTTACAGATGCACAATTCTACTGTGCATCGTCTGTGGAATGTTGTGTGTTCATGGATCTTTTGGAATCCATGCCTTTGAACTCTGCAGTGTCCTCTGAGGTGTAAACTCTGGAGAGGTTTTAGATATTGCAGGGGCTTCGAAGCATTTCATCAACAAAGTTTTCCATTGTCCTTCACTGAACAGGCCATTAGGGTTCAATTTGACACGAGCAAACTAGCTAAAAGAGCTAGCCTTTATACTTGTCTTTTGGCCCCAACCAAGATTTTTACGCATCTTTGTACACCCAGTCTATCCAGTCATTGTTTCTGTGCATTTGTTTCATTTTGCTCCTTTGCATTGCTCTTTGTGTCAATTGAACTCTTATTCCCCTCCCTCAGGTCTGTTTTTGTTCCTGGATAACTGTCTACTTGTACTGGGAAGGGTAATGAATTCTGGTAACTCCTAATCTACCATCTTGCTGGTGTCACACATACAGGTCTTTTTCCTGTGATTTGTTTTGTGCTGTGTTTTTCTACCGTAGTGCTGGCTATCAATCTCTTCAGTTTCTCTCTTTGGAAGTGTATTTTCTATCTGTCTCCTATGTAGCAAATCATATAGGAGTTAAGGGCAAGGGTCATTTGTGCATCACAGGATGGACATGACTTCATCCATGGTAGGGTGGGATCAGAAACGGTCTTGCTTTGGTCAGTGGCAGTTGGTGAAGGTTTTATGTTAGGGCTTTGTTAAGGTCATAGCTGGGAACCCAGGCTGTCCAACAGTGTTTTGGTATCATTTCCAGTGCCCGCACCCCAGTCTGCTTGTTTTTGCCCATTGTTGACACTTTGCCAACTGGTCAATTCTAGCAATTATTATTTATAATCAGACTTGTAGTTTATGGATGATCTTCACCTCTGTAAACTCTACACCTCAACCATTTCTCTCTGTACTGCTCTTCAACTGTGGTACGTGACTGTAGCACATTACAGTGTGCACATATCCTTGTGTTGACTGTGAACAGCATCTGTTCTGCTGCAATTAATTTTCATGGCTTTGGATGCTTTTACATTCTTCTGCGTAGCCTCATGACACCAACAAGAACGGTCACAAAACAAGCAGAGGAACTACTTGTAAACCATGTCTCTCTTTCTTTTGTCTCATTCTATGTTTCTGTCCTACCATTGGTAAGGTTTTTGCTACTTACTGCCATTAAGCATTGAGCCATTTTTGCAGAGTCTAACTCACTTGTATTGAAATCTTTCTATACTATCTGCCTAGATGTGACATATGGACATTTATGATGTGATTACCTTTTCTTTTTGTAAGATCATATTTATTTATTTTTAGAGAGAAGGGAAGTGAGGGAGAAAGAGAGGGAGAGAAACATTGGCCTGCAACCCAGGCATGTGCCCTGACTGGAAACCGAACCCATGACCCTTCGGTTTGCAGGCTGGTGCTCAGTCCACTGAGCCACACCAGCTAGGGCTGATTACCTTTTCTTTATAAGATCAAAATATATTTCACTAACATTTCTTTGTCTTCAGGATGCTGCTGTGGAAAAGAGGATGTGGAGGCACCCATTGAACACAGCATTTCTGTACGAGCATCTCAGGCAAAGAATTCCAACGCAGCTTCATCTTCCCAGAAGAGCCACCCATGTGAGAGTTGTGCACCAGTGCTAAGAGACATTTTCCTCTTGGTTGACCAGAAGGGAACACAACACAGCCTGACACTGCTGAGGTGTGGGGCATGTGCAAAACGATTTTATTTCAGTGCAGATTATTACCAGCCTGAAGAGCAGCACATGAGAGAGGAACCCTTTACGTATAGAGTAGACAGGGTTTCTGTTGTGAATAGCAGCAATTTCCATAAATCAAAAACTTTTATTGCTGGGGAGGTTGGGAAGAATTTTCTGACCATCTCAGGAAATCTTCAGCAAAATGCCACTCAAATCACGGGAAGCCCAAATAAAATTCCTGTGTCTGGAGTGACATTTCAGAGAAGAAAAAATCATTATACCTGGAGATCATGCAAGAATACCACTGGCCGTAAGCATACTCTTGGACAGGATGAGGGTGTTCATAATGGAAGACAGTGTTTTTTGTGCCATGAATGTGGGAAATATTTTACCAGCAGCTATGGCCTTCATTGTCATGAGAGACTTCACAAAGGAGAAAGGCCTTTTGAGTGCAGTGAATGTGGAAAGTCTTTTACCACAGCCAGTAGCCTTGGAAAACATCAAAGAGTTCATCCTGGAGAAAGGCCTTATGAATGTAGTGAATGTGGGAAATCTTTCACAAGCAGCTTTGGCCTTCAGTGTCATCAGAGAGTTCACACAAGGGAAAGGCATTATAAGTGCAATGAATGTGACAGATCTTTTACCAGTAGCAGTAAGCTCTGTTATCATGAGAGAGTTCACACTGCTGAAAGGCCTTATGTGTGCCATGAATGTGGGAAATCTTTTTTCTTTAGAAGTCGCCTACGTTTTCATGAAAGAGTTCATACTAGAGAAAGGCCTTATGAGTGCCATGAATGTGGAAAATCTTATACCTGGAGCAGTAACCTCTATGCTCATAAGAGAGTTCACACTGGTGAAAGGCCCTATGTGTGCAGTCAGTGTGGGAAATCTTTTCAAAGAAATTCTGACCTTCGTTTACATCAGATAGTTCATACTGGAGAAAGGCCTTATGAGTGCAGTAAATGTGGAAAATCTTTCACCAGTAACAATGGCCTTCGTTACCATCAGAGATTTCACACTGGAGAAAGACCTTATGAGTGCAGTGAGTGTGGGAAATTTCTTGTGAGTAACAATGGTCTCCGTTATCACCAGAGAGTTCATAAGGGAGAAAGGCCTTATGAGTGCAATAAATGTGGGAGATCTTTTACCAGTAGCAGTGACCTCCGTTGTCATCAGAAAGTCCATACAAGAAAAAGGCCTTACGCCTGTAGTCATTGTGGGAAATCTTTTGTTCGTGTTAGTAACCTTCACTATCACGAGAGATTGCACACTGTAGAAAGGCCTTGTGAGTGTCCTAAATAGAAAAATCTCTTAACAGCAGTCTTGGCCTTTATTCTCATCCGAGAGTTCACACACTAAGGCCTTTTAAGTGCAAAAAATATGAAAAATATTTTACCATGTTGCCATATTTTTTTGTTATTAAACATCACACAAGAGAAAGTCCTCAATGTAAGCAGCAAATGTGAGAAATCTTTTACCAGTAGCTGTGGGCTCTGTTGTCAAAGAACTCAAGCTGGTTAAAGGCTTCAGGCATGAAGTAAATGTGGGAGATTATTTAGCCATAAAATTATGCCCTCTCGACATTGGATAGTTAACACTCTGAAAGTGCTTAGGTTTTAGGGAGTGCTATTTTCTTGTTCATTGTAATGACACTGAAGAAAACTGAGTATCCATCCATCTGGGTTAACCTTTATGCAAATATTCAGAGTGGACATTTCTCATAAGTTCATGATGTAAACTGTAACTTTTTAGATTCTTACCAGCAGTGTAGAATTCCATTTCAGCCACACTAAAAAGCTGTTGATTTGCTTAAACTTTATTAATTTTAGCTTTTTAAATAGGTTTGTTGTGCACTCTTACTGCTGTTATAGTTGCATTTTTATAAGAATTCATGAACATTTTTGCAGATGCATATTTAATAATTATAAAATTTTAGTAAAATGTGTGTTCATGTGATTTACTTATTTTATTGTGAATTTAAGCTGCTCCTTTAACCAATAGGACAGTGAAGCAACAGAGATATGTTACAATGCATTGTCACTTATTTTTACTCCCTCAATAACAGGCATAACTCTTGCTTTATGGTATAATTGTTTTCAATACAGGGAAAATATTTCCAGTTTTTAAAAAGTTTATTGGTGTATATACTATTATTGTAAGCATATACCATACACTTTAAAGAATAACCTACAAAAAAAGAAAAAAAAAGAATGATCTACATTATCAACGCACTTCATTACTTTTGTAAGTTCAAACATTTACTAACATAAAAAGCCTTATTTCTTTTCTTTCAGTTATTTTATTGTTCAAGTATAGTTGTCTGCATTTGTCCCCTTCCACTCCCCCCCACCCAAGCCATCGCCACCTCCCTCCCCTGTTTTCCACCCCTCCTTGGTTTTGTCCATATGTCCTTTATAGTTGTAAAAGCCTTCCTTGTAAGTGTTACTAATTTTTGTGGTCTGTCTTCTGGGGTGTGCTGGGATGGAGCAAATGCAAAGGTGTACCAGGTGGTATGAGGGTGAGCGTATTCGTTAAGTTCCAAAGCCCTTCTGAAAATGAAAGAGATCAGTGCCCCAGCTCTTCATACCTTTGTCCAAGCAACCTGGGTTAAAATCTCAGAACTCCAAAAATCACCACAATAACAGAGAAAGCATCCCTTTCAGGGCCTCATATTTTTTGTAAGATGGGGGCAACGAGCTGCCCTGCACTAGGCATTAGTGCTGTACCTGGTAGAGCCAGTGTGCATAAAATGGCTGGTCCCATCATGTGTGGGTGTCATCCACAGACCAGATGCCCCTGGGACCCTCTGCACCTCAGTGCTTGAGAAAACTAAATTGGGCCTCTCAGGACCCCTGGCTGGCTAAGGTCCACACAGACCCCACCACATGGAGGAGATGTCTTCATGGCATGGAGGTGGTGGTGTGGATTTTTTTTTTTTTTTTTTTACCAGGGAAGGGAAGGGATTTTTTTTTTTTTAATGAGGGAGGATCAATAGAGGTAACAAAACTCTGAATATGTACCATTGTCAGTAGTCCAGGGTTTTTGAGCCTTTTTTTTTTCTTTAATACTTACAATACCATGGAAATTTGAGGAAATCGAGGGTCAGAACAGTAAAGTGAGCCCTGGCTGGTGTAGCTCATTGGATTGAGCAGTGGCCTGTGAACCAAAGGATAGCCAGTTCAGTTCCCAGTCGGGGCACATGTCTGGGTTGTGGGCCAGGTCCCCAGTGAGGGGTGTATGAGAGGCAAACACATTGATGTTTCTTTCCCTCTCTCCTTCCCTTCCCCCCTCTCTAAAATCTTTAAAAAAAAAATAAAGTTATAAAGAAACAGATAGTGAGTTTTCCAAGTTCATACAACAGGTAAGTGTCAGATTCAAGAGGCTGCACAAACCAGAGACTGGGTCCAGAGCTAGGGACAAACCAGGACATGTGAAGCCCTCAATTTAGAGCAGATGGCTGGGGAGGAGCAGGGAGGCTCAAGTGCTGCTGCTGCTTTAATTGGAATTACAATCATGATTTTTTTTCTTGTTACTCTGATGTCTCAGAGCACTCACTGTCTGCTCCACAAACTTGATGGGAATGCCATTTGTTGTCGTCTCCAATAGTGGCTCCGAGGGAAATTTTCAGTCTCAGGTGCACTTCATCTGCCTCAACTTAGATTAGCACAGAGCTAGCCCTAAGGAGACCCAGTGATTCAGGCCTGGGTCTTCACCTTCACCCACCTTTATTTGACAGAACAGCCACCCTTGTTCCCCTTAATACACACTAGAACTGTGTTAATCTCCGGGTAACTTGCTAGAACTCCTTGAACCTCATGCAGATGGTGATGGCGCTTACCTTGGCCTCTGGGGATCAGTAAAGGGAACAAACTGAGAACTTGCTGGTATCAGGATTCCAGGGTTAGGGTTTAGAGCATTTTCTTTTTTTAATTCTCACAAGATGCTGGGAATGGAAACTAACATTGAAGTGCTGAGAAAATCCAGATTAGAGAAATAAAACACCCTCAAAGTTAACACAGCACACTGTCAAAGAGGCTGGTTTCCAACTTTGGATTCTGGCTCCAGAGCCCAGGACAGTATCACTGCTGTAAAACCCTCACTGGGGCAGATACACAGCGAGAACCAGGTAGGATTAGCTGAAGCTGCCCTTTCCATTGTAATTATCATGATTTTTTTCTTCCATTCCCCTAACATCTAAGTACTTATGCGCTGCCCTTCAGTCTCCAGAAAAATGGCATCATATGTCAGCTCCAGTAGTTTCTCCCACTGAACCTTTCTTTCAGTCTGAGTTGCAATTTGCCTCCTCTTTGAGCTCAGCATAGAGCGTGACCCTCAGGAGACCTCAGTAATTTTGTCTGGGTCTCTGCCCCTTCACCCACCTTTTGGGTGTCAGGATGTGATACCATCCCTTGAGGTGAATTTGATACCTTAATTTGTCTCTCAGAGTATTGACATTACATGGTTCTATATTCATCCGGAAGGACAGGATACAACAGGATGTAAATTTGGGGACTTCATATTCAAAAGTGATGCTGGAGACCTGCAGGATGCTGGTCTCGTTGGGTGGGTGCTCACCTCTTCTCCATGCAAGGGCCCTAACTGCCTATGTTATCTCGTTGTCTGTGTCCAGAGTGGCTTTATGAGACACTGATGCTCACCATGTCTTTCCTGCATCCCTGACCATGTTATGAACTCAAGTCATTTTTTTGCAGTCTCTGCACCGAGGACTTTGTGTTTGTACATAGTACTTTTATATATACAAACCCAGTGTCCAACATACTCTATCCACAGTGCAGATTCTTTTACTCCAGATTCCAGTTAGCAGAGAGATGCAAATATACTTAAAAAAATATTTATTTTTAGAGAGAAGGCAAGGGAGGAAGAAAGAGGGAAAGAAATATTGACATGCAAGAGAAAATCAATTGGTTGCCTCTCACAACCCCCAACCAGGGATCTGGCCTGCAACACCTGCATATGACCTGACCAGGAATCAAACTGGCAATCTTTTGGTTTGTCGGATGGCATCCAACACACTGAGCTATACCAGTTGGTGCCCAAATACACTTTTTAGGGTATAATCTCTATAAGAAAATTTAATGTAGATCATTTTAATTTATTGATTGATTTGAAGTAGAAAGAAATGAGAAAAAGGAGCATCAATTTGTTTTCCCAGTTATGTATGCATTCATTGGTTAAATGAATTGGTATATTCCCTGATCTGGGATGGAACCTGCAACACTAACATATGGAGTGACCCTCTAACCAGCCAACCAAATGATCTTCCCAGACAGATTGATTTAGTGTTATAAACAAATTTTAACCAAGTAAATTTAAAGATAATTGGCTTTAAGTGATCCTTAATCCGGCACCATCCTATCTAACAATGTGAAGGGTGCTCAGATTTGCATGAAATGGAGGGAGGGAGAAACTTAGACGTTCAAAGTGGATTTAATGAGGGAAGTCAAAAGTTACAAATTTTTAGCTTTAGCCCTGGCTAGTGTGGCTCAGTGTGTTGGATGTCATCCGGCAAATCAAAAGATTGCCAGTTTGATTCCTGGTCAGGGCATATACCTGGGTTGCAGGCCAGGTCCCAGGTTGGGGGTTGTGAGAGGCTATCAATCCATGTTTCTCTCTCTCCCCTTCCCTCTTTCTAAAAATAAATAAATAAATAAAATCTTTTTAAAAACTAAAAACTTGTTTTTAGCTTTAGTTATATTTAATACATTTAGTGATTAATGCATGTAGAAAACTGTTGTTCCATGAACTGGAATGCATGACTGGACACAACTTGATTAGGATGCCAAGAAGCAAGTCAATCTTTGTGTCCCAGGAGGATGGCAAGTGATCAAGATGGTATCTGCACCATTGTGCTCCAGAGATGGAACAGCCATTGACCAGGATACAAATAAACAATCAGTGGTCAGCAGATGAAGAGATGCTGGAAAAGCATCCAGCAACACATTAAAATTATTAAGGAAATAGCCCTGGCTGGTGTAGCTCAGTGGATTGAGCAAGGGCCTACGAACCAAAGGGTCACTGGTTTGATTCCCACTCAGGGCACATACCTGGGTTGCAGGCCAGGTACTCAGTAGGGGACGCGTGAGAAACAAGCACACATTGACGTTTCTCCCCCTCTCTTTTTCCCTCCCTTCTTTTCTCTCTAAAAGTAAATAGAAGAGATAGAGATGCTGGAAAAATCTCTGGACTGCAATTTTTATCTGATTAACCTTTTTCCTTGAAGTCCAACTCCCTTACCTACTTTTTCCTTGAATTCTAAAATCACTACCTACCCTGCTCTTATTATTAAAAGGCCAGCCTGGCATGAGATGTTAAGACAGTTTTTAAAGTACATAACCTGCCATCTTCTTAGACTGTTGGCATCTGAATAATGCACACAGCAAAATTAAATTTTCTTTTTGTCCAAACCTGGAGAGAATTTTTGTAAGAATTTATTTGAGCTAACACTGGCAACAATGCCTGGAAGCAAGATCTCAAATGCTCTTAAATTCCATCCTTGTCTCTACTTTTTGGTTCTGTCAGTGACAGGCCGCACAAATGCTAACTTTTCCTATTACAGATTATTTCAAGCAAAGTCGCTTGCTTTCCCTTAGAGGAAGACAAAAGTCTTATCTAAAACATATAATAGGAGGCTTTGCCCTGACTGGTGTGATTCAGTGGCTTGGGAGTCCGCTTGCAAAGCGAAAGGTTAGAGATTCAATTCCTTCAGGACACATGCCCGAATTGCTGGACAGATCCCTGGTTGGTGACAGGCAAGTAGCAACCAACTGATTTATCTCCTCTATGTCCCTCATTTCCCTTCTAAAAAGAAAATCTAAAAATAAATGAAAGGTTTTATAGGCAGCAGGGTGGGGCAAGGAAGCAATTAGAAAGGACCGGATATTTCAGAGCCAGGACATCTTTTCATTAGGGAAAAGATCTAGAAAGGTTTTTGTCTTGCAGATTGCCTCTTCTAACTAAGTGGAATGGAGAGGGTTTATGAGAAAGATCACTTGACCAGTGTTTGAACAGAAAATGTCACACTGGATAAGACTAGGTTTCCGTGAACCTACAATTACATCATGAATTAAATTTGGTTTGGTGTCTTGGGCTTTCAACATCACTGATGTCATCTTGGGCCTGTGGTTTTTGAAAAATAACCTGTTCTTCCAAAGCACAGGTAACACGCCTTGAATTTGCTTCTGAATTGGGAGGCCAGTCTTCCGGATCTGATCCCTGAAGCTATGTTCCGGTACATTGTGTCGGAACTGCAAATTATCAGAAAGCAAAGTCCTCCCTCGAGGTAGGAGGAGTATCAATTTACCCATCCTTCCAGTTGTTCAGGATTGAGAACTCCATTCCTTACTACCACTAGAGCTCTGAGAACTACATTACCCAGAAGACGGAGGGCTTCGTTGAGCCAATCCCAAATCGAAGTAAAGCATTTCTCAGAGTTCATCAATTTGGGGCGGGACTTCCGGCATCCTCCTCCTGGCGGCCATTCTTGGTCCCATTCTTGTGAGTCTATTCGGCTTTGGGTAGATGAGCCGCTTATAAGGTGGCAAGACGGAGAAAGCGCAAAGGAGTCGTAGTCCCTGCCGAACAGACGAGAGTGTGACACGGTGACATCGTCCGTGAGGCCCGCCAGCGCGAAGATCGGAACCGCGGTCCGGGGGACCCCTCGGCACTCCCCACTCCCGCCCCGTTCCGCCCACACTGCTGGATGGCGGCGGTCGCGATGAGGCGCCCAGCTGCGGTGAGTGCTCTTCCCC
This sequence comes from Tonatia bakeri, assembly GCA_004024845.1. Lineage (NCBI taxonomy): Eukaryota > Metazoa > Chordata > Mammalia > Chiroptera > Phyllostomidae > Tonatia > Tonatia bakeri. The sequence continues at coordinate 1,066 of PVIA01004793.1, read as the reverse complement.
GTGCCCTCCACCCTCACCCTTCGGAGCCTTGCAGCCCGGGGCGCCGTCACGTCCTGCAGCCCAAACCCCGGTGGGCAGTATTTAGGTGGCGGAATGCAGGTCCTCTTGCCGATGCTGCTGTTGGGTCAGAAAGAACAGGGGGATGAGTTTTTTCTGACTCTGCACCTAATGGGGGTGCTGTGCACAGAAATACAAGTGAAGGAGGGAAGTGATCACCGTAACTGTGGCGGGTGACGAAAGCTTCGACGGGACGAGTAGAGGTGATGATGATCTGGAGGCAGAGGAGTAGCTGAGATGACTTGACACAGGGCAAAGCTCCTGCATGTTCGCTAGAGCTGGATCCACCCCGTGTGTGCGCTGTGCTGTGATGGGGTCTGGGGGAGTCTCAGATTTGCTGGTGGCTGAGGTCTGGCACACGTATGGTCATTTTTGAGTGTCAGTGTGCCTGGCACGGAGACGATCAGGACTGGGATTTTTAGGGAAGGCTGTATGGAGAGAGCCCGTTGAGGCTGAGGAGTACCCTGTACACTAGTGGAAGGGGATCATGGCCATCTGAATTTCACATGTGGTTCTGGGAGGCAAATACTGAAGCGAGAGCCAGAGGAGGTCTTCGAAGCAGCGTCTCCACAAATGTGTACCTGTGGGAGCTCAGGTGGGGACTGAAGGTGTCAGAGGGACAATGTACATAATGATGTGATTATTGAGAAAAGGTGTGAGTTGCTGTCCGAGGACCCTAGTGTCGGGCACTGAAGGGTGGAGCATGAGCCCACACTTGGCTGTGTCTTGTCACAATCTAGAGACCCCAAAGGGAATTAATGACAGAGTGGATGGGACCCTGCAAGCCAGGACCAGAACTGGATTACATCCCTGTGCCTTCCTGCCTGATGAGGCTGAGAGCTGAACAATAATGAATAAAAAGGGACTGAGGGTAGGGCAGGCATCAGTGGAATTCCTCTGAGGTGTGCAGCTTTGGAGGAGGGTGGGTGTGGGGTAGATGTGCGGGGAGGTGGGTTGTGGGTCTCACATACAGAATGTTCATGTTTTTTCCTGTTCCCGTGATAACAGG